>CAIGRP010110170.1:0-13458 GCA_903798385.1 Fraxinus cuspidata
ATCAATCACTATTCCAAAATTTTTATTCTCCTCAAAATTAGATTCAAACACAAGCTATATATTGGATTTTGGACGTTATATAACTAATTCATACGAATATCTGTTTTCCATTCCATCGGTTTCATAAAATGGTCAACGGTCATTTATTACGTTCATAGACGACTTTTCGCGTTTATGATAAATCCTAATCACTGGATATGTTCAAGGCTTATAATGTTTAAGTTGAAAATCAACTTAGCAGAAGGATAAAGCACATTAGATCTGTGGTGAATATTATAGTTGATATGATGAATCAAGATAGCAACATTTAGGACATTTTGCTAAATTCTTAGAGAAATGTGAAATCGTTTCACAATACACCATTCGATTTTCCTAGCCGAATGGTGTTACTAAAAGAAGTAACAAAACAATTAAGGATAAGAAACCTAGTTTGAAACACTTACACATTTGGGGTTGTCCAGCAGAGGTAATGCTTTATAGGTCATCAGAAAAGAAACTATATTCCAGAACTGTCGACTACTATTTTATTGGATACTCTAAGTTGTCAAGGGGTTATAAATTTTATGATCCCACTACCAAGTTCATTTTTAAAATGGGAAATGCCCAAATTCATTAAGGGTGTGGAGTTTGTGGGGGGAGATAAGGTTATGAGTTTTGTCTTTAAGGAGAAATATGTAAATATCCCTTATATTACAATTAATAATGATCAGGACCAAAAAAAATTATTGCTCTAGATTTTGTTAAAAAAACAATTCTGGATCAATACAATATTTCAGAACCCCCTATAAACAATCAAGAGATTATTTCAGAAGAACAAACTCAACAATCTCATGAACAAATTTACCAATAAGGAGATCCACCAGAGAAATGAGAAATGCAATTTTGAATGACTTTATAGTATTTCTCCAAGAACACGAGGATGTCATTAGATTGATGGAAAAAGATCCTAGTTACTTTCATCAAGCAATGCAAATAAATAATTCTAAAAATGGATAAAAGCCATGAATGCGGAAATAAAGTCCATGAAAGACAATGATGTTTAGGAGCTTATCCCATTGCCTGAAAATACGAAACCCATTAATTGCAAATGGATATTTAAAATAAAGAGGGATTCGAAGGGTAATATGAAAATATATAATGTTTGTCTTGTTGCAAATGGCACTACTCGAAGAGAGGCATCGATTACAAATAGACTTTGTTTCTAGTATAAACAAAAGACTCTTTCAGGATCATTATGGTATTTGAAACACATTTTAACTCTTTTAGGATCATTATGGTATTTGAAACGCATTTTGATATCGAGCTACATCAGATCTATGTAAAGATAGTGTTTCTATGTAGTGACATTGATGAGACGATATATATATATTGTAGCCAAAAAACTTTGTGTTGGGAGACCCAAAGAAAATAGTTTGCAAATTAAAAAAATCCTTCATTGGGATTACACAGGCTTCTCTTTAATGGTATCATAAATATCAACAAATAATAATCTTGTTTTGTTTTTAGATGAATGTAGTTGATAATTATGTATACTACATGTTCAGTGGGCGTAGGTATATTTTGTGGTATTGTGTGTCAATGATATATTGCTTGCGTACAATAAATATACTTGTTGCATGAAATCAAGAGATTTCTATCAAAGAATTTTAAGATTAAAGATCTTGGTAGGGATTAAGATACATCGAGACTGTTCTTTGGGGTAATTCTTTGGGGTATTTCTGGATTAAAGGAGCTAAGTTAGATTTAAGATGCAAGATTGCAAACCAGGTGATACCTCTGTTGCTAAGTGAGATAAGTTTAGTCTCAATCATTGCTCTAAGAATGACCTTGAAGTACAAAAGATGTAGAAAATTCCATATGCTTCAGTAGTAAAAAGTTTAATGTAAGCTGAGGTGTGTATATGTCCGAATATAGCATTATTGGAATGCTAGGTAGATATTTAGGTAACCATGGGATGGATCATTGGAAAGTAGCCAAACAAGTTATACAGTATCTATAGAGAACAAAAAATTACATGTTCATATACAGAAAATCAGACTAATTGGAGATCATTGGTTATTTAGATTATGATTTTCCTGGATGTCAAGAAAGTAGGAAATCCATGTCCAGCTATGTTTTCCTGTTGGTTGGAGTAGCTATACCCTAGAAGGGTACTAAGCAGACACTTATAGATTTTTCACATGGTAGTGGAGTTTGTATCGTGTTATGAAGCATCCAATCAAGAAATATAGTTGTGAAATTTTGTTACTAGGCTGCGAATTCTGGATGGAATTGAAAGACTACTTAAGTTATTTTGTGACAATAAGTCAATAGTTTTTTATTCAAATAACAATAGGAGTTCAACAAAGTCTAAATTTATAGAATTCCTAATTGTTAAAGAAAGAGTTTGGAATGGTCGCCCATCAACCCCCTATCACAACAACGCAGAACTAACCCAACATTCTATTGTTCTCTAAAAGGCCTACCTATTAGGTTACTACGAGAAATATTGGGACAAACTCTATGATAGCAGATCCACTTACTAAAGGGTTACCATCCAAGTTCTTTCATGAGCACACTACTCACATGGGTATTGTATATTTTGATAATATTCTTGTTTAGTAGGAGTTTGTAATTTTGGACGTTGTCTTTTTAAACGTATGTTTTTGTTTGTACACATTTAAGTTTATTTCAGTAATAAAGTATTCAGCTTAGTTTTCACTCTGATTAAAGTTTTTGGTTTGATCTCATCAAAGTATAAGGTATTAAGTAGTAAGGTAGGACCAATTGAAAATAAGTATGTTTGGATCACATTACAAACAATTTTCATGCTACATATCCATGATTGATCTACGTCATTTGATTGTGTTGATAGACGTGACCATTGATGGTTTAGTTATGATACTTGTAACAAAAATCAATTTAATATTATATTAACATAATTGATGGACGAGATTGTTCAGAGATTTTTTGATTTTGATAGCAAACGTTTTTGAGCTTATAAGGTTATACACATTTAAAAGGTAACATATGTGACCCAAGTGAGAGATTGTTGGGAAAAATAATAATTTGTCATGTGGGCCTAAATGAGTGATTAAAAGTGTGTATAAATGTCATCTTAAAGTTAAGTCTAAAATTGAAGCGTTTTAATAAATAATAGTTAAGTAATTGAGTTTTGAACATCTAAATAGAGTGTGAGCCTTATTGTATGTGTAGAGATCAGATTCATTAGGGTTGTTCTTTACGATGGAATAAATACATATGAAAATGTGAATATGGTTATGGTCCCCAATTCATATGTAATTTATCATTTTTTGTGGCATCTTATCAATGCAAGAATACAAAGAGAAAGTATATTGAAGAAGAATATCCAAAACCCGCATAAAGAAATTTAAGAATCAAGAAGAAGGATTGGGGCAATCAAATTGAAGAACAAGACAATCAAGATTAAAAAAAGAAATCAAGAGTTAAAGGGGCTGCAAGTTCAAGCTTAAAGATTCAATATTCAAGATACAAATCAATGGATCATTGTATGTTCATCATTATAATTTTCTTGGTGATTTGATATGGAGATCTTGGCAGTTCGTGAATGTTTTATAAAGTTTAAGTTTCATAAAACTCAACACTCAGGTCTCAAGGAAGAAGTTGAAAACGTAGTTGCTAATCTCTCATTAATATACAAAAGATTGGATGCCACAGTCCTTATTCGAGATCTGATAGCACAGTTATCACTAAGAGTATCATAAGGCAACTGAGCACATGCTACCTCAGATAATTCTCTAATTATATTCCAATCATCCCTAACATCATCGACTATGGAGACTGCTAGTACAGTTGTATGAGCACATCCTTTTGTATTTGCTGCCCCGTCTTTCTCAAAGAAAGCTAATGAGGGGAAAATCACATTGGCCCAATACACACTCCAATTACCATGGTGACCTTGGTAAATGACAAAGGCCTCATTAGGGACTTTCTCCAAGTTCAAATCATCGGCACCCATCAAATAGAGACTTTTGGCAGATTCAATGTTTTTGTCTAATTCTGATACAAGTCTTGTCGAGAGCCACAGCTTGGGTAGCATTAAGTAGCATAACATTATGTCTTTTCCAATCAGGTTTAATAACATTTGCATTTTTGGCAAGCCCTCAGTAGTTGAGAAAATTGCATACTTGTTCTTCCGCACAAAGATCCCAGTTCCAAATAATGAACACAATCACAGACTCCATATTTGCATCCAACAAAAAATAAAGTGTCACATTAAATGTCGAAGTAATAGAGAGATGTAGCATTAACACTGGATAACAAATAAGTCTTTATTTGGGTAAGTTAAAAAATGATGTTAAATTGATTGATCCATACTGATTTTAATTTTAAAAACTGGGCAATACCTTTGAATTTCATTTCAACAATTGTTTTGTTGCATGGGCTCCTACAGCACAAATTATATGCATATGCATGGAAGAGACTACTATTTCATGTACAGAATTCCAGTAGCATAAATTTTCCTAATAAAATTTCATAGTTCCTGAGAAATATCTACAGCTGACGCAAATATTCAGTAAGAATCAAATATTGTGGTGTTTAGAGTTAATTAATTTACATAATTATTTGTTGGTTGAATCAGCAAAATAAATGGTATACATATGTAGTCTAAGTATTTTACAATTTCATTCACATTGTTCAATCACAAATTTCACGATTCTTACAAATTCAGAATGAAATATCTACCGTGAGTATAACCTAATTAATGGAATTACCCTTCCAGATAGATGAATCTATCTCAAAAAATAGTTGCAGAAGTAGCTCTTTGTAGCTTACGTAGTAAGAAAATCCTTAATCTGTTTAGTGTGTTCACGGTTTCATACATCCATAGCCCATGATCATATTTTTGAATTTAAAACTGCTAATTAATCTTATGCGTGAGTTCATCTTTTTCAAAATTTTAGCTACAAATGAGATAAATGGAGAAAGTTTGGGGGTCATTAAATTTAGTGATATTTTGGGGAATATGTAGTATATTTTGTAATTAAAATTTTTCGGTATTTTCTTGAATATTTTATACTTCATATGCATATATGGTTTTTTTCCCCTTTCTTTTATGCCCTGATTGAAACAGTAGAGTCCATATGTAATTTCTGGGAAAGAAGAGAATAAACAACTTTGTTGTTTCTAACTTTCTAAAGAACCTTATCGCCAATATAATTGTTGGGAAAATGGCTTAGTGGCACACTTTTGGCATAATTTTGAGCGGCATCCGTTCATTCATTTTGAAAGATCAAAATTGATTCACATTCTCCTCCATGACAACATTGAAATAATATATTTACTTTTCAAGAATGATAATTAGTTGAATAAAAAATTGTAGTTCCAAGTGGACAATTTGGAAGGAGTTTATGCATTGGGGGGAAAATAATTAAGTTTGTTTCACATAGGAAAATGATCAAAGCAAAGACTAGTTTATATATGGCTATACTTTAGAAGTATGTAATCTTGTGCAATAGCATGGAGTCTTTCTCCACGTGTGTGTGTGTGGGAGTGTAAATCAAGGACCAAATTAGATCTTGGACTTTAAACTTTTATGCAAGCGCGACCTACATACACGAATGTCGGATTGAATGGACCAATATTGGCTCTTTAGTGGTTCCACATTTTTTTCTTTAATTTCTAAATAAATTTATTATGTTTCTCCAAATAACCTTCTAAATTCCATAACTCGTGAAAATCATATGGTTTATGTATGTGTTAATAGAGAGATTAATAGTCAGGCCGGATTAATGATGGTTAATGACTGTAACACCTGTAAATCATGGCTTGTTAATTCTCCAATACAACCTATTTATTCATACGGTTTTCCTCCATTCTAAACCACAAATTTCTCTCCTTGTACATACAATTTACAGTCTTTTTTCATTTTCTATCGAATCCTTGGTGGTCATGTTCTGATATAAATTCAGTTCGCTTGAGTAGAAGCAGAAGTGCTCAAACTCTACTGGTTTTTTTATTGTATTCTAGGAGATAGATGTTCGGATGAAACCTCAAGCACCTATGGTAAGATGGTGAATATATTTTAACGACAATGTGGAATACACAGACCTTTATTTGCAAATTCATTCTTTGCTTTAGCAATTCATATATTTCTATAAATTTTTACTCTCTTTTTTGTTCGTTCTAAATTAGTAAAATATTATCATATTCTGCAATTATTTTTTAAACAATAATATCATAAAAACTAAAAAGGAATTTGTTATAGAATAGAACATACCATTAGATCCATGGAATATTTCAAAAATGTCAACCGAAAAATAATAGTATTTAATGGAATAAATCTTGAGATATATATGACCTAATTCTATCAAATCAAAATGGTAAACTCCAAAACTGTAATTAGACAAGTACATGAACTCAAAGTGATTGTACATGAAATTCACATCGAGGGCACAAATTTAAGTGAAACTTTCCAAGTGGATGTAATTATTGAAAAGCCACCGTCGGCTTGGAAGGATTTAAAAAATTAACTTAAGCAAAAGCGAAAGGAAATGAACATTGAAAACTGATTATTAGACATCGAATTGAAGAAGATAATAGAAGTTTGGAAAAGAATGGGTTCAATCATATTGCAGTTAAAGCCAATGTTGTGGAGCACGATCAAAATTCTATGACATTCAAGAACAAGTCTTGGCCATTTGGTGAAAAAGGGTCTAAGTTGGTACCGAAAGGTGGAATTTATAAGAAGTTTCAATGTAAACACTTCGACTATGACAAAGTAGATCATAAATCTTCGGAGCACAGATTACTAAACAAGAACAATAAAACAAAAGCAAATGTGATTGACTATATGACAAAAAAGAGTGGAGGATTATTTCTAAAGTGAGATGTCTATGAGATGAATCTCGTAGCTATTATTTTCTGAAGTGAATTTGGTGGGTTCAAACCCAAAAGAGTGGAGGATTGGCACTGGAGCGATGAGGCATGTGTGCACTAATACTTTATATTTCGTTTGAAGCAATTGAGAACATGGAGAAGTTGTTGGTGGGATTTGTCCACTCGATTAAATAACTTATCTTTTATATTCCCATACTAGCAAAGCATTGTGTGGGTTGGCCATTAGGATTGGGGTTACTGTGTGAGTAACCAATGCTTGTTATTGGAATTCCTTGTTCTATTTGAAGTGTTTAAAATTTGTTAAATTTGATTGCTGAAAGTTTCTAATTGATTTTTTGATATAATTGTTGATTAAGTCACTATATGAGACTTGTATTGAGTGAGAAATTAGTTTTGTTGGCATACCTCTTTGTTGCATTGATTATTCCGTTAGAAAACTAAACTTTATACTTTTGATAATTTCCTTGATCTGAGATCACGAATCTCACGTAATTATGAGATTCTATAATAGTGTATATTGTGACCTTTGGACTACTTTCTTTGACCTTATTTGTGCATTGGTTTATCTATGTTCAAAAATGACAACATTTTTTATTTGGAAATTTTCAATCTAAAATTTGAATTTTCTACTTGATACAGAAAATGAGAGAGATTTTAGTGTAACAAAAGGTTTTAAAAGCTATAGATGACATTTTACACTTGTTGATGTTGTTATGAGAAAAGTTAGTAAACTTAAATTACGAAAGAATTTTGGAAAAAGTTTGAGGACTTTTATTTGCTTAAGTTTGCTTCTAATAAACTTTACTTACTCGAGATATTTTTCAATTTTAAAATAGATCTTTCAAAGGATCTAAATGATAATTTGGATGTGTTTAACAAACTTGTGAAAGACATTATTAATTGTCATGAAATTGTGTCTAAGACATATAAAGTCATTATTTTGCTTATTTCCATGCCTAACACTTATAAATATGTTAAGAATGCAATTAAGTATAGTAAGGACACTTTAATACCTAATATTGTAAAATATTCCTTAGGAGTAAGGAGATGAAGATTGATGCTAAACATGATGAAAATGGTGGTGAGGTACACATGATCGGGGGTAGAACACACTTTAAGCAAAATAGTCATATAGGAAATCAAGACAGTAATGACTCAAGTGATGAAGGTAGTAAAAAGAAGGACAAAAGTTGGGACAAGTCTAAGTCTAGTACGAGTAGTAAGTGATGTTATAATGATGTTAAGTTTGGATATTTTATAAAGGATTGTCCTAAAAAAATAAACAAAAAGATAAGGTGAGGCGAATATTGTCAGTGGGTCTAGTTATGGCCCAAGTGACATTTACTGATAATAAACATGATTATTGCATTTGCATATGTGTGAAATCCCAATTTGCATGAGTAATTGCTTGATTCTAGTGCACCGTTTTATGTTACATTTCATTTCATTATATTTTATGAGTGTTTTGTACATGAATTTGAGATTGATCATGTTATTCTGTGTAATACGTTGCATGTATAGTAGTTGGGATTAGTATTGCGATAATTCATACTAGGTGTGTTCTCATCTTAGTAGGTGCATTAGCAGTAAGTGTGTCAACTGGTAATATAGAGTATAGATGACAGACGGTGCATTTGTGATAGATACGGTGGTGTGGAGAGATGCCATTTGAATCATGAGAGTTGAGGTGAAGTTCGGAATCTTCTATATGTTAAAATCTTGATCGGGTGGAGTGAGAGAATGACAATCCTATCACCTCTATTAGATGGAGACGCGTTATCCACTTAAGTTGAAAGAGGTAACATAGTGATAGAGAAACATCCTATGAACTTAGGATCTGTAGTGATTTATTAGTTGGGCATAAAGAGTGACCAATCTAGTGAGCATTATTGATGACGAGAGGAGTTATGCGTTCTCATTATACGAGCTACACGAAATGGAATATGATAATTGTGGTGAGATCTTTTTTTAGTGTATTTATGCATCGGTTGTATATGTTGACCATTTACTTGATTAACTTTGTGTTAGTTTGATGTTCCTAGCTTGTTGAATATGTTGAAAAGATTTGAGTATTATCATATGTTTTGTCTTCATCGCAAGCTCCGTGTGTTATTGATTGATTACCAAAAATGATCCTAGCTTTTGGTAAGTATATGAAACATATATGGTATGTGTTTCAGGTTCGAGACACATTAATGTATATGATTCATATTTTATTTGGTTACCTTAATTAGACAAGTATAAATTTGGTATTATTTTCTTGTAGGTTCGTTGGGTATCAAGGTAAAAATTTGTTGGATTTTGATACCCAATAAATCCGGACGATGATGTTAAAATGGAAGGAATTAATTATTTGAACACCATAATGTGTTGACTCTAACCGAAAGTAATTTGAATTATTGGAAGAAACTTAATTAATTAAAGTTTCTCATGGCCCGTTTCACTTGTTGAATGACCCATTAGTGTTGGCCCATTTACCTATTGTTGGCCCAACTTTGTCCTATTACTAAATATTAGTGCCTCTTGTCTTTGTGAACCGTGTGTGCGAGCAATTATCTTGTGAGAAAAGAGGCTTTTCTAGGTGAGTGAGAAGCCATTGCTTTCCTTCCTTGTCTCTTCATTTGTGGTTAATTGTAGTCGCCATAATTGTTTCTTTTGTGGGTACAAAAGAGGGCAACCAAAATAATTAATAGTTGTGGGTTTGAGCTGTTCGTTTGGGTGGCGTTTGATTCGGTTTGCTGTTGACACTGAGCTCGAATTGCACACTTCGAAGTCCTTGGTGTACGTTCCACGACATATCAATTGCGGAGTCAGAAGATGCCAGGGCCTGCTCTTGTGAAAGTACTAGCTTGCTGGAAGTCATATTAGAGGTCTAGATGCCTTTTGATCATTTCTAAGGCTTGATGGGAAATCTAAATATTATATGTAGCATTATGAGAACAATTAGACAAAATTTTAGCATATCGAGTATGGAGTTTTTGTCGAGGTGTTAATTCTTTTAAGAGCTAAAAACGTGTTGAATTGAGTGTGATTACTAGAGTATAAAGAATAAACTAAATTCATCAGAGCTAAAGAAATCAGGTTTTCAACCACGAAAGACAAAACCAAACATACCTAAATCAGGACATTAGAAAATTTTGACGTCAATCGTGGAACCAAGAAGTTTTTGGCTTAGTATAACCAGAATTTTACTCACCATTCAATCCTCAATGCCACTGCCTTGTTTATTTCTCAAGAAGAAGCATAACTCTTGAAACTTCAAAGAGATCAAGAGACTCATTCACAACTAATGAAAAACAAAACACAAAGAAATTTATAAAAAATTATCGCAACTGAAGATTAGAAAAAAGTCAGCGAGTAAGAAAACGAGAGAGAGTAAAAACTGAGTGAATGGTTAGTTTCCTCATTTTATATGAGGCCCTAGTCCCATGATATAAATCAGATCCAAGGATCTTGATTTGTCCTCTAGCCATTGAGCAACGCTTAAAAGTGTTACACCTCTAAAAGACAATTTCGCCACTGCGCCTGGGTTAACAGATCAAATAATATTGTGAAACAATCAAACTTATAAAATCATTCAATTATAGGCTAAAGCCCTTGTAGCCCAACTAGTTATATCATTGCCGAAATAAGATTTTCTGGAAACAAATACAAAACTCGTCTCATTGTCTACCGTTTTGGAATCTTGCTCTTACCTACAAATAAGAGTAACAAGTTAGTCAATATTCAATCAAAGAATCCAATAAAATGGAACTTACTAACGTTTATCGATGTTCAAAAGGCTTCAATAGCTCTTGAACTTTATCGAAGGCAAAACTTTAGTGTCCAATCTGAGGAGTTGGGTTGTGGAAGAAATTTTTCGAGTTTTACTTCATTTTGTGTTTCAATTTCTCTAATAAAAGACATTCTAACGCAATATACTTAGTACTTTCGTGAAATATCATATTTTTGCATAAGTATAGAAGACTACCACGTCATCATCTAAAAGTCAAATTTCATTTAGCAAACCTTTAAGTCTTAGACTCCTGGATTGTTACCTTGATGGTGGTATATTTGACTCAATAATGGATAGTGTAACTATATGTTGTAATTGAAACTTTCAATTTATACACTAATTATACAGAGTAAACACAAGGAAGTAAATTTCTTGTTCAAAAAATGTGGCCGAAAACCTTTTGCAACGTTTTTGAGTATGTTGCAAACCTTGTTGTTGTCATAGAGTAGAAGGATACGACAACGTTTTTTTAGTGTTACCATAACCTTTTTACAACGTTTTCGAACGTTGCGAATAATCTTTTGCAATGTTTTTTGACCGTTGCGAATAACGTTTTTGCAACGTTTTTTAAGTGTTGCCATAACCTTTTTGTAACGTTTTTTAAGCGTTGCTAATAACCTTTTGCAACGTTTTTTTGGCTGTTGTTTATGCTTATATCTTTATTTTTTGCAACATTTTTTACTGTTGCCTTATGTCATTTTACAATTTCTTTTTTAAATTTTAAATTTTTCTTATTTGTCCAGTAATTTGCACAAATCAACTACAAAATAAGNATTATTAATTGTACTCCAAAATATAATGATATTCATAAAAAATTCAGATCCAAAATTCTGAAACGTCTAAAAATTCAATACATTTCCCAAAAAAAAAAAAGAAGGAAAGATTCTAATCCGGAGCATAATCCAATTAGAACCAATTTGAAACACTTAAATCTCTTAGTTTCCTAATATGCTTCTCCATATCTTGTCTTGTATTGTTCCACTCCTCATTCTCTATCACAGTGGTTGGGTCGTCTCGTTCACCCTATAGAAATATTAACAAAATGAATCTTCTAATACGCTTAAAAGTCAAAATAAAAATAATGAAAGAAAAGAGAAGTATTTTGAGTAATCACCGAGCGAATCATTTTGAATGAGTTTCCATTATCTCGAATGACCAGTAAATCATTCTTCCTATCCCTATTCCTTCCTCTGGGCCAGCTTAGCAGCAGATAAGAAGCATTATTGTACATAAATGAATGAATGTAACCAGTAGTTTGGAGAGAATCATCTTTCATTATTTAACTGAACATTTGTCTCTCACAGGACAAAGAAATGCATGGTGCCTATCCTAAAGATCTTCCGTCCTATTATACACTTTCTCGTCCCAGACTTTAGCAACATACAGCTGAATATCTGAATTTATTATGAGCAAGCAATGCATTCCTTGCTTACTTATCGAACAACCATCCCCAGCCCACTTGGTAGACAAAAATTAATAGATAACTTTAATGTCACAATTGATTTGAGAACTCCTTGTACACTACTATTAAAACATAGCATATTACAGCTCAAAGGGAAAGAAAAATAGATAGCCAATTTACCAGAGAAGATAGTGATGATTTATACTTATCGTGAATATTTGATCACTAGAAGATTATTGATCCGTTGCATTTACCCTTTTTTTCTTCTTTACTATATTAATGAAAATTTAAATCATACGATACAATTACCAACTAACCTGCATCATTTAATTGTCATCAAATTTACTTAGTGTATGTTAGATGTAAAAACAGGGTGCATCTGTAGATGCTTGGGGCAGACAACAAACATTGGTATATCTAGCATGCTCCTAAGATTGTAACTTCGTATAAGAATCATCTATGTGCATGCAAATATCAACCTGTAGCCAAACCTGCACTCAATCTGACAAGAATACTTGAGAAGGTGAGGATTATACTCTATATGGCCACTGCAAAAAGCAAGAGCAATTTATCAATTTCGCATGAGAGACAAGGAATGAAACAGAAAAAAAGGGAACTTTACCTAAAACTCGGAAGTGAGATCTTGATTACTGGGTCTATCCACTTGTTAGAATCAGGTTGAGGTAATGTTGTTCGGTGGATAGCATAACACATCGTCGAAAAAAAACAATTTTTTCGACAAGGAAAAGGGGTACAGGAAGGGAGATTAAAGGGTTTGATTTGCTTAAAACCTACATTCTGGCATTAAACACTTATCTTTCCCAAAAAAACAAACAGTAACAGCTCACTTTTAGTCAATCAACACAGGCATAAGCATAGAAACAACATTTTAGCCTACTTACAAGTAGTACCAAGGTTGATACTGCAGATATCCTTTGCCGCTTGACCATTGCTCTCATTAACTCGTATGTACATGCAACTATTTGCAGTATCAGGAGAATCGGCCATGCCAATCATGTTTTGGAAGCAGCCAAATCTACTTTCCCTTGTCTTAGGAAGTGCTGTAATTTTCTGTACTTTAACAGATATCATATTACTTACTACAGCTAAGTGCTCACTTAAAAATGAATTAAGTAATAAATTCAGAATGAAGACTAATGGTTATGGCTGACACCTGACTTTGAACAAGGAAGAGAACGTAGATAGTTTAATGATGGAAGATTTCTAACAGCACAAATACCAGACAAAGTCAGTATATAATCAAACTAAACATGTGTGTGAATTTTAACAAATAAAAAGAGTTTAATTAGATTAGTAAAAAAGACCTGCTCGCTATGACCCTGAAGGAAATAAACCACATGATTCCAAATGAATTCTTTTTGAGACTTTTGTATCGATTTTCACTTCCATAGATTTAAGA
>CAIGRP010110194.1:0-16181 GCA_903798385.1 Fraxinus cuspidata
AGCCTCATTTTTTTGGCCGAGATTTTGCTCAGTTCGGGCCTAAAAAAGCTCAGACGTGTTTTCGGCTCGTGACTCGGCTCAGCTCGACTCGACTCGTTAACATGGCTAGGGACACTACATGTCTGACTAAACTTAAAAAAGTAATTAATTTTTTTCTACGTGTGTTTCGTATATTACGTCTTCGTACTTATGAGGAAAAATTACTTATTTTGAACTTAAATATATGCTATTATAAAAAATAAGCAATTTACATTATTTTTTATCTTGTCGATATAAAAAAATATTTATTAAAACTTATTTATTTATAAATTAATCTGATTATAAGTATATTCTTGAAGTTCAGCCAAACATGGGCGTTAATTAAGTTCAATCTATTTGGACTCTCAGAATTGCTGGTGGATTTCCCCACTTTGAGTGGGATTTAATGTGGAATGTGGTGGTATAGAAGCCCGATGTCTATATCAAATAGTATTTTGAGAATATTAACATACAGTAATGCATTTTTGATTGTGTCTCGATTAAAACTTTCAGTTATTTGGAAAAATGGATTTTTTCTTTGGAACGATATCCATTAAGTATTTTCTTAGTTCTTTTATTGCTGGATATGTATCACTTGCTTAAGTTCATCTTGCTCCTACCAATCTATATTTTCTTAGCAAGCGATTTTCTCATTAACATGGAACACTACAAATATCTGATGAGATATCTTAGGATGGGCATCGGACTTTTACTTCATTGAGTGTTTCATTGAGCTCCTGTTTGGTTTGGATTAAAATTCAATTAAAATCTCAAGTCAAAATCAACGATTAATTTTAACAATACATTTCATCAACTTTTAAAAAAATTATAAAAAATCTAATTTTAATATCTTCCCAACAGTTGAAATTTAAAATTTCAACTCATTTTAATGTCAATTTAGGCTCCATCCCTGACTAAATGAATTTTTTTTTCCAGGCAAAATGAAAATCTCAAAGATTTCCAACTCCAACGTTAAGTCATGTTTGGGATCCATTATAATGAGTTTATGGGGATAATATATTTTGGAATAGTGATTTTTTTGAAAAAAATATTATTAAAAAAGATAGAAAAAGTTTTGAATTTATTAGTAATATTATTTTATTAAAGAATGTGTGCTTAAATAAAGAGAGTGAAAAATCTCAAAGATTTCCAACTCCACGTTAAGTCATGTTTGGGATCCATTATAATGAGTTTCTAGGGATAATATATTTTGGAATAGTGATTTTTTTGAAAAAAATATTATTAAAAAAGATAGAAAAAGTTTTGAATTTATTAGTGATATTAATTTATTAAAGAATGTATGCTTAAATAAAGAGAGTGAAAAATGTATTAAATTATAGTGTGGACCTTAAAAAAAATTAAAAATCAGCTAGCGCTCTGGTTTATTTGTTCCCACATTTTCCCACCATGAAATAGTGTGACAATGATATTACTGCGTTGACCCGTCTTGTGCTATAATTAGCTAAGCCGACAACACTGCAGTCAAAAGTCGGCTTGGAAGCCGCCGAAACGGTGGGCAAGTAATGATGCATTCACGCTCAACGTTTGACATTGCACGTTGCAAGTATGTATGTGGACACAAACACACCCATCGAATTTTTCTCCAATTAAAGTTAAAGTAAGTGCAGCCCATTGTAACATTCGTTCAATTTTTATTTTTTTTTCATACTTATTTTTAATCTATATTCTTACAATAAAATATTTTTCATCTAAATCCAAAAAAAAATTCAACTTTATAATCACTCAATTCTCCAAAAAAATTATTATTCAAAAACTTATTATTCCCAAAAAAAGACTATCAAACGGTGCCTCAAATAAAAAAAACTTATGTGGGCTTTGGGTTTCGTCAAACTATTTTGAATATCAGCAATGTCCGTCATCTTCAATAATTTAGGTAACAGTGAAGCTTGTAGTTCAATTGAATTTGAATTCGTTTTATTAATCTATTGAACATGATCACAACTAATAAAGTAATTGAATCAAAATATACGCATCATTTGTCTTTTTGAAAAAAAAAAAAAATGAAAGAAAGAAAGAAACAAAAGAAGCATCTCCATCGTTTTGGTTTGGGTTCTCATTTCAAACCCAAACCAAAACCAATGGCCATTGATGCCGGCTCACTCTAGACCTTTGAATTTTAATTAGCATCAATGTCCCCATCTTTTTTGTTTGTATAGAAAATTCAACAAGTACTATTCTACAACTCTTATTTTGTACTATTTATTCACTTTTCTAACTTGAAAATGATAATAGCGCTTGTATACAAAATTCATTCTTGCATGTCAAAATATAATCCCTATCGATAAATAGTTACTTGAGCAGCAATCTTGACCATTTATTATAAAAATAGATTGCTCAAAGTTTAAAATTAACCCCTTAGATTAAGTAGACTTTCAAGAAAAAAACAAAAGCAACCACTTGTATAATATTCACCTTTGCTTTCGTTATTCTCAATCGTGCTTAAAAGCAACTTTTTAAAAAAAAAAAAAAACTGTTTTTTCCTTTTCCCTTCTTCTCAACCTGATATAATTCAGGTTGAGCCCCTATTAAAATCAGTACTGTTAAGTTTCGTGTAAAGATGTCAAATAAAGCAACCTTTTAAACAGGGAAAGAATATGCTTCACATGGAAGTTACTTGAATAATGAAATCAAAAATTGATAGACAGAAGAAGAATTGTCGAATTCGTGTGAATAACCTACGGTTTACTTAGTCAAGTCAAACCCCGAATAATACACGCAAAAAAAAAAAAAAAATCTGATAAAGAAATAAAGAAGCTAGCTGACAAACACGCATATGTTTTTGATTTGACGTTCAGTTTATCCGAAGCCGAATTCGATGACCATGTCTATTTTCTCACGTTTAATGGCTCCTTTCACATTTGTGTATATCTTTATATAGATAGAGTTAGATACAGAGAGAGAGAGAGAGCCTTGTTATATATATATATATAGGGAAAGGTAATGCCATGCAACCTTAACCTATTTATACTGATAGATTAGAAATTCAACATGCTCAGAGACATGATGGATAGACAGACGTGGCAATACTTCTTGGGATGTTTGTTTTTGTTAATTTTCAAACTGTCCAATCATATATCTACACGTGTTTCCCAATTTTTGAACCTAGTTGTGTAGCATGATTGGACAAGATTAATATATACTTTGATCGATACTTTTGAGTGCATTTTGTCAATCATGGGAGCTGCCAAGAAGACATCTGAAATAGCTCTCATGGGAAGTATGTGAGTTTCCATCTTTCTTACTTTGGTATTTCATTCTTTACTCTCTTGATTTCTATTTTATTCATAAACTAAGCTAATTTATATATGATACTTTGCTTCACACTCGAGACTCTTGAAGGGCCCATTTGATAGGTTTCTCTTTTTGCTTTTACTTCTTGGAAGAATTTCTCGAGGAAGTTGCCTTAAATTTTAAAATCTCTTTTAGTCACTTTGTTCAAAAACAGTTTCTTCAACTTTGATTTTTTATTGATTCTCTTTTGGATATAGATTTTTAACATTTGTTCTATTCAAAAGTGTTCGTAATATATAACAACTTGTTAAAATTGTTCAAATATTTGTAAAATTTCTAGGGCTATCCTCTCTTCATTAAAGATTTTGGCTATCCTCTCTTCATTTAAGATTTTGATTCGTGGAGAGATGACCGCAAATTGTTATTCTATATAATATTAACATTTCACTAGTAGTTTAAAAATTATTTTTATTATACACAAAAATTGAATAATGTTATCAATCACTACTAGAGATCATTCCCAATGTACGATTACAATTAAATATAAAGGTATATGATCGATTCTACTAAACTATCATTTATTATCATCTAAACATGACCTAATCATGCTATTTACTCTACATGAAATCCACAAAATTACACACTTGTGTAGTTGTCATTCCTCTTCTATTTATATGCAAAAAATTCATAAACCTTTCTTTCCATATAAAACAAGAAAATTATATTTTAATTGTACGAAAAATATACTAATAATCAATGAAAATCTCTACATCTTTCAACAATATATACTTATTTACAACATCATAACAATACGAATAATTATAGGTTCACAACTAAACTCATCTCGTTCAATTAATTGTTATATCTAAGGAAAGATCAATAAGTCAGCATCCACTGATTCAGTTCATATTGTCAATATAACCTGCTTAAATGCATATAAAGAAATTAATGGTACAGCAGGAGATGCATCTCAGTCATAGTATTCAATTTCTGCTCCTTGCACGGAATAGAAAACCCAGACGGGAAACTGATAAAGTGACCGGGTTGAACTCAAATATTTCATCCCTTGTATATATATGAGATTTGTTGGGAAAAAGCCTTTATCCATTAAATGCCACACTTGAAGCAATTTAGTATAGACTAGGGAAAAAGTGGTTATTTTTAAAATAAGTACTAGTATTATTAAATAGTTTTGGAGCATGTTTGGCTTAAACATTTAAAAACCAAGAATTGGCTACTTTCAACAGTATGATCCTTCATAAAGAAGCCAGGCTAAGCCAAAACATTCATTAGCCCTTGTTGTAGATAGGAAGCATATAGTATAAATTCTTGTCTTATCATTTTATCTAAATCTGAAATGAGGTATTTGACTAAAAAGCTTCAATACTCTTCCCTAGCAAATTTTGATGGCTATATGCAAGTTCATTTTCAATTGCTTTCAATCTAAGAATTTAAAGAACTTCTAAAGATGGAACACGGCTCTAAATCAAAAACAGATTTAAAGCTTTAGCAACGAGAGAAAGTCCCCGAGAGGATGGAAATTATCATTTAGATCACAAACAAACTTTGATGATCAAATATGTTCCCTTGTTTTCAATACATTGAGTTCTTGAAAACTTTTAACTTAGAGACGAGAGAAAAGGTGCAGGCTTAAACGCCGAACTTCAGAAGAAAACTTACAACAAACAATTTTTTTTTTGTCTGATCATGAATCTTCATCTGATCCTTGTTATTGAAACATGTAAAAACTACCTCCTTGAATTACCTGTTCTATCAGATTCTTCCCAATTTTCCGAAGAACCGGTGCTAGAAGTTCCAAATTGTGATTGAAATCTCAGAACTTCTTGCTCTTGTTGCTGGTGGTGGTGTTGTTGAGTTGGCAGTACTGAAGGTATCGTTGTTGCATTTGATGAAGATTGTGAAACAAAATTCCCACCATAACCATGATAATAAAACCCTGAGGCACCATAGTTCAAGTTATTGCGGTTATCTCCTCTACGAAGAAATTCTGCGTAGTTCTGGACATTGACGCGGTTTTCTTGAGAGAGCGGCTGAGACGTTTGAGTACTGGACTCAGAAACTATTGGCAAATCTTGACGTGTTGTTAAGTAACCAGACACGGTTTTTCCTTGCACTCTTTCAGGAAAATTGAGCTTAGCTTTGTTACCTTTAAATCTTAGTGCTGCTTCATCATAAGCATGAGCTGCAGCCTCTGCAGTGTCAAAAGTTCCAAGCCAGACTCTTGCAGCCTTCTTTGGATCCCGGATTTCGGCAGCCCACTTACCCCAAGGCCGCTGCCGGACTCCTCTATAGTGTCTTCTCTGCAGGTTTGGACTCCCTTTTATGTATATTTATGCATATCGTGTGATAAAGGAACAAAATCAAGTCAAACAAATAATTTCCTGAAAGCTCAAATGTAATTTAAGGCAAAATAGATAATCCTAGAAAAAACTGTATATCCATATGCCCCTATACTGTTCCAATAACAGTATGAAAACACACTCAAACACATATATAGAACTCGATAGTGATGCATGAATGAAATGACGAGTCCTAATCGTAATTAGGAAAGCAATATTAAACAACTCTAGATCATAAAAACTTAGAACCAAACGCACAGATTTATAATGGTTCGCCCTCAAAGAGCTACCTCCACTCATTCTATCACGTTTCCACTATGTAGAAGAAGATTATGATGATAATCTTACGCATCTCAGATTGTCTCAGAAAAAAAAAATCCCTGGAAAAATTGTTTGTATATTGTGAGATATTAGGTCGATATTTCCCAGTCAAAAAGATTAGTGACGAATTTGATTTGACTTCACACCAAACAGAAACAAAAAATATATGTTTTTATACCTTCTTGTTGGACTGCTGGTTGAGGTTCGGCTTGCTCTTTTCCACTTGAATATTCAGGCAGTGGTAATGGAAGATTTCCATGTACTGTAGGAACTTCTGGATCCTCGCCTGAGTTCCCAATAACTTGAGAGAGGGCAGAAACCATAGCAGACGTGTCGCGTTGGGATCTAGCAGAGCAGACACGGTTCAGTTTTACATCCTCTTTTTCCTCCGATTCATTGAACGGAAGGGGCCTCTTCCCATGCCGACGATCCACTGTTTTTCCCTTTATTTATGACAGTAAAGCACTCAGACTGTAAATTAAAGGCTAAAGAAGTAGACTTTAGGATTTGCTACAAGATGTACAAGATGCTGAGAAATATTAAAAAGGATGGAAAAGGAGGAATTGCTAGGGTTTGCTGCGACAGCCGAAGTATCTGTGGAAATTAAGGAATATTTAGTCGTTTTTTGCAAACTTATGACTTGTTATTTCTTTGATAATTGGGTGGCCACGTTGTCTCCATAATTTTCTTTATTTTGTTGCACCATTTTTTTAATTTTATTAAATATTTGCAATCTTTTGTTTATTATTTTCCATTATTATCTTCTTCTTTTTCGCGTCTTATTATCAATTTCCTATTAATTAGCACATCTGATCTTAATGATTATTTTTATCCAAATATTTTATTAGCGTCCTTCGAAATTAATGAAAAACAAGTATTTTATCGCACATTTGTATTTGTTGCTTTTTGGCTTATTTTAAAATATGATAGACATAAGTCTTTTTATGCTTGTAATGGACTTTTTGGAAGGAACCCATTATTGGAAACAAAATGTGCTAATTAGTGAAATTTTTAAAATGAGAATGAGACAAAAAAAAGTTAAAAAGTTTGACAATGAGCAAAAATTGAAGACTTATAGTGCAATTAAAAAGTGGTGGAATAAAAGAAAATTAGGACCTTGACAATTATAGTGTAATAAACAAACACATAGCCTTCAAAATTTCGACTGTTTTTAATTTGGTACTTAGAATTTTACGTTTATTGAAAACAAGAAAAAAAAATTTTAAAAAATTGGTCTTGAGTAATGATCTCAAATTTAAATGATTGAGAGCTAAAGGATCAAAATAAGAAATTGAACACATAAATAGACGCAAAATTCAGAGGTAAACCGAGTGTTTGTGAGTAAACTATTTGGTTTTGGATGTTAAAGAATGAACCAAGTGGTTCTCGACTTCATTTAACGACTTCTAAATATTTGAATTTTTACATGTAATCAAATAAAATTTTAGACCGTCTTCCAACTTTTCCAATTGAATTGATCGGGCCACCTTGTTCTTATTACATTGGAAACATCACGACAAGCCATCTCAAAAAACAAAGATACTATGACAAGAGTCACGAAAATACTTTGAGGCTCATGAAAAATTTAGAAAGAATTCAATTAAAATGAAAAAAATAAAATAAAATGGAAAACCCTCTTTTTATGTCAACAAAAAAAAAATATTAATTTGAGACAGTAATCTAGAAAATATTTTAATTTTTTAGTGAACTTAATTAGTACATTGCAGACAACGTGTCAATAATCAAAATATATATTCAAAAAAAAAAAAAAAACCGATAGTTAAGTCCCTGTTTCTTGGTCTGGCCAAGAAACATTGCCTTTTAGAAAATGATGTGTAGTAAGAAGATACTAGTACCACATTTGTTCTAAACTCGTTCTTTAGAGTTCTTTTGTCAATAGAAAATTTTACTGAAAAGCAATAACACCTTAAATGTAATATCTTGACGCACCTCATTAATTTCAATTTTTATACATTGCGATTTCAAGATTCCTTATTTTTCACCTCACCCTCTCAACAAAAAATTGCCCCCTTCAAATAAAAATATAATAAAATAAAAAAGGTCTCCATTCAGTGTTTTAAATGGTGGGAGAAAGCAAGATCTAGATGTGAAGAAGGCGCCCCACTTATAGGAAAGATATAAGAAAAGACGGTGAACTCCATTTTCATCGACGATAATACGGGCTCAGGTGTCAAAAGATGTAACTAATGTGGGCCTAAGCGTCCAAAAGTGCAATTAATGCGTGCTTAAACATTAAAGGACGCGGGCCTTTTTCTCCCCCTTATTAGAAATAAGACGAATTAATATTAATAATCATAGAATGATTAAAATAACATTAAAAAAAGAAGAACGGTCAAGCTAGTTAATCTTGAAACTACTCACTCTCTCCAAATTAATATCCTTTCATATGTAAAAAGAATACTCACAAATAGTAACTATAATTAGCCCACGTTTCAACCCCATTAAAATTATAATTTTGGGAAATTGTATTTTGAAATTTCCCAAAATAATAATTTGAATAATGTGTTGTTAAAAAATAATTTATTTATTTTTTTGAATTTATGTATAATGTTGTCTTATTGAAGAATGATTGAAAATAAAAAAGTGAAAATTACGTACAAACAGGTGTTTAAAGATTTCAATTCATAAATCAGCTATAAACTTTATTTGGTCACATATGAGATATTAATATAATAATTAAATATCAAATAATATCTCAACCCAATTCAATTCTAAACCCTAAAAATCATTTCATTCTATTCTATCTCCATTTTCGATTTTCTCGCTCTCTCCACCTATCCACACCCCTTTAGTTTGATGACGACGATGGTGACACACCTATCGTCGAAGACCGCCGTCACACACACGACGACGATGCACCTACTGTCGAAATCCGCAGCCACACACACATTTTCTCTTAACACACACACACACACACTCACTCACTCTCTCTCTCTCTCTCTCTCTCTCTTTTTGAAGCATCACGCTGAGTGCCAATTTACAACGACGCTCCACCAATTGTCAGAGATAGCGGCGACGCACCCATTGTCAAAGATCGTCGCCGCACACAGTTTCACTTCTCGCTCTCTCTTACTATCGGAACACCATCTCACAGAGGTGTTCCACCAACTGACAGAGATGGCGGCGCTGTGAGCCTACTGCCCTGCACAGCACTGCTGCTGCAATGACGATATGTCACAAATTTTTATTTATTTATTTATTTTTTTGTTATTTTGATTGTTGGTGATTTGCTTGGATGTTAGTGGTGGTTGTGTGATAGTCCTGGTTGTGGTTGAGTGTTATAAAGGTGGTTGTTGGTGACTGAAGATCTGATATTGGTGATTTGTTTATACTGGATTGGATTTGGTGGTGGCAATTTTGAAAGCGTAGTTGTGGAGTATGTGGCCTGCTATTTGGTGTATGTGATCAACTATTAAATTGTGACCTAAAAATTTGATAATTTATGACCAGCTAAATTGAAAATTCGTGACCGACAAATAAATTGTAACTTATAAATTTTTTGATTTGTGATCGATGAAATAATATGTGACCAATTAATTTGATAATGTGACATTGTGACCTATAAGTAAGCACATGTGACAATTAATTGTATAATTGTGGCATTAAATTATTTAATTAATAGAATATTTTTAATTAATGATTTTATATGAGTTTTGAATTTTAAAATTTAAAACCTGAAAATCGAATTGTCTCATACTTAATGCTTGACTTGTGAACTTTTCCCTTCTTTTTTTAAAATGGAGCCCAAAGGGGTTTTATGGTCAAACTATTGGACCATACAAGATTATTAGCACAAATACGTTTGAAGTTCATTGTGCAAAACGTCCACATCTTTTATTTTTTTGCATTTTCACCATTATTTACACTTTTTATTGCTGAAATCATCATTTTCATATATTTTTATTCAATTTCTAAATAAAAAGTTGTAAAGTGACTAATATGACTTCCTATTTAAATAAAACAAAAATAAAAATAAAGAACCAATTACAACTATAGCCCTATTTTTTTTAAAAAACCGCCACACTTCTCCCCCACTTCCCTCAAAATGGCCGCCTCTGCTTTGGCCCACCTCCTGAAGCTCTTCATCCGTTGCCTCATCACCAGCACATTTGCATCACATGCAGTTATAGTACACACCACCGCTGCCGCCGCCACCTTCCCCATCTCATTACTATGAACAACTCGAAACTCATACTTCACCTACCCCCACAAAACACAATTCACTCTGTTTTATTTGTCAAAGATTGAAGCTTTGATTTGTTTTTCTCTTATAAAATTAATTAGAAGAAGCAAGTGGAAGCACAGTGAGTGCGAAATGGAGAAAGCTTACAGGATTTATTTGGGTGGAAGATTTTTGTGTAATTAAAAAAGTGAAGACGAGAAGGATAAGGATGAAGTAGAACCTTAGGACCGAGTATTTACCGCTATTTGAATGCTACTTCAATAAATTACAATCGGGTGAGAGGTAATAAACCTCACTCTCTTGTTTTTATCATATTAATCTATTCCTCTCTGTTTAACATTAGCGCACAGTAGATGTAGCAGCTACGAGTGACTAAGTCACGGCGATTGGACTTGGGATCCATAACAAATTCTTCATCAGTGCCGGATAGAAACTTAGCAATCGTTCATTTGCAACCGGATCTCATCATCGGCATAAACCACTCGGGCGCCTCCTGCTCTGAGTTAGCCAAGGCTTAGGAAAGTAGTAGAGATGTAATTATACAGAGCGTGAAAAAGTGGCTTTCAGAAATGGAAATTTTTGGAGTGGATGGGAGAAAAAGTTGGTGGGGGTGGTGGAGGAGGAGGAAGGGAAAAAAAGAGATTTTTTTAATTTTTTAGTTCTGATTTTTTTAATAGTTTATTTGGAATTCGATTGCACTTTTTTAAAAAATTTATGACTATAATTGTAATTAGTTCTTCATTTTTGTTTTATTTAGATAGAGAGTATATTCGTCATTTCACATCTTTTTATTGTTAAAATTGAATAAAAATGGATGAAAATGATGATTTCACAATGAAATGTATAAATAAGGGTGAAAATACAAAAAAAATAAAAGGTAGAGACATTTTGAACAAACGTTAGGAATGTTTTGTGTTAATAATCCGAAACGTACCTAACTCGTTTTATAATAATTTCGAATTCATATGATTGTTTTTCGAATTAATCCCACAAGCCATTAAAGAAAGAGAATAAAGGGAAGAGGAGAAAGTCAAATTAACTTTTTCTGTAACCCTGACTACGAAGGAGAGTCGAACATTTTTTCCGTCCTAGTTGAAAAACACCTAACATAACGACGACTTTTTTATTTGACTTTTTGAATTTTGGATTGCAATAAGAAGATGGGTAAGCCACTTTGTCAGTCAAAATCAATGTTGGAATCCTGATTCGGGGGAGGTGATTTGAGCAAAGATGGCTGAATTTTAAACAGTTGAATAATAAAATATCAATGTATTATTACATCAATTATTATGTCAATTATTTCGATATTGTTACATGGTTCAAAAATGATTTCCGAGGGACAAGTAGTGAAAAATATAAAGCATCAACGCAGGTTAGTTAAATGGTATTAGTGCATAAAAAATAATGATATTTATATCGATGATGTGACGCATATGTGGAATAATAAAATTAAACCGTTCAATTTATATGAAAGACGGAGGGAGGAGAGAAAGAAATGTGAGGGATAATGAATTGACACATTTAAATCATCATAATGATAAATAGCATTATTCTTGCACAAATATGTGAAAAAGCACATTCGTTACTTTGACCAGCAATTTTTTTAATTAAAAAGCGTCAAAATCATAAATACCAATAAGAAATTTATTTTTCTTCTTCGTTAATGTTGAATTTAAATAAATCGAATATTTTTCAAGTAAATTTTTATCGAGAAACAATATATTACTTTTTTCTCACCAATTGTTAAAACAAACATTTATTTATTTCAATCATGAAATACTTTCACAAGAAATTATTTATTTATTTACCACTTCGACCAACAAATAAAGTATTCATTTTAACACTTGCTTACTTATTGTTTCCCAAAAATATTTCATACCAACCAAACAAGCCTATGCATCTTTCTATTTTCGCCCAACCAGATAATAGGTTTATTGATTTTTTGTTTGGCAGAAGAAGAATAGTGCAGATTATATATGTTACTTTTTCCTTTTATCTTCACAATTTACATCCAAATGAAACAAGGGAAGATGAATCATTACAGTTCCTCAATGGCTAAGGATTATGGTGGTGGTTACTACTTTTTCAGACTAAATTTATCATGTCAAATCACCTGTGAGGCTTCAAAATCAACAGCTTGAGAATTTATAGAATTTCTTATAAACAAGTCAAAAAAATTTCAATTCTTTCCAAAGAGAATGAACACAGAAAAAGTTGTTATGAACAAAATATGAGCATTTTCGTCCTGGCAACGACGAAAAAGACACAGCCAGGAACAAAAGTTGATGGTGCTGGTGCTCCAGGATCCGGAAAAGTAAATTTAATTGGAGCCAAAAATAACAGGAGAAAGGATTTATGTATGTACAGTTCAGATTGTTATTACTTATTTGGAGATATACCTCTGGCTCTCATGTATGCCAAAAATTGGGAAGGCAGTTCTGCTAAAAGTGATTGAACGACAGAGATATCTCCGCCTGCAGGTTAATGCAAATCATTTTTAGATTCTTTCTTTTGCTATTTTTCCAAGGGAAATTGAGCTGGTGAGTTGGTATCAACGTGTTTGGCTAAGCTTTAAAAAAAAGGAAAAGAAAAAAAACAGTAAAGTTACTTTTAAGAAACTTTTTGGATAACTTTCTTTTTGTTTACTCTTCAAAAATATAAAATAGTTCAAAACGTCAATACTTGTAAGCGAACTTTTTAAGCTTAGCAAACATGCTTAGTCTAATAAAATTTGGGGCTTACTCTGTACGTCTCGGAATGGGACAAACTGAACTATATCGCGTGATGCAACACGTCCCGTTGTGCTTTCAAGTCTCTCTCCCTTATCTGCATCTAAAATCTGGAAGAAAAGCACAGCATGCAGGAAAACCGCGATTAGTTGACAGAAAATAAATCTGAGGTTCTCTAAGGAAGTACTTTGGACGACCAGAAACCATTTAAGAAAGAAGAGAGAAGACTAAACCTCCATTTCTTTGAAGTCAGCTCCTCCGACCCCTATAATAAGTATCGACAGAGGCAGATCAGACGCACTAACAAGGGCATCCTTTGTTTCCTGGAGATCTGTTATCACTCCATCCTAAAATAATTTGAATATAGAAAATATTGTTAAAATGCAAGGAATAATAGCAGTTGATATGCAAAATTGGAGGACAGTGACAACAATACGATACAAATAGTTGCTAGCGGTAGTCAGATTCTTAACCAAAATGCACATAATAACAGACAAAATTGACTGAATTGAAATCCATTGATCTGTATTGGGTTCACAGCGAATCCAACAAAATTCTTCATGTATTAAAAAGTAGAATTTCCAACAGGTTTCGCCTTTAAAGCCATACCGTAATTATCAACAAAATGAAGTATTTCCGTTCTTTATTGGCTACAGATTGACTGGCAATATATGCAGCATTGGTAACCACGTGTCCAAATAATGTTGGTCCTGCAAGCGAAACATTAAATAGGGCACTTGTGTATGCCGTCATAATTCCCTGGATTCCATCGACCTGGAATGAGAGAAAAACAATGCTTAAAATAGTGATGATGCAGTAGAGAAACATGAATTTTCAACACTGGTACTGGTGAAGTAAATTGGTTCATTCATGGCAAGTTCACCTCACAGTAGTTACTGCTTCCGTTTAAGTTAAAACAATGTGATACTGGTCCATCAATTGGCCGAGCTCCAAAACCCCAAGCAGGAAATTTTTTGTCTGAATCATAAAACTGCAACACTCCTCCAACCTCTAAAATTGCCTGAAACGAGAGGTACAAATTTAGTAATATATTTCACCCCAAAACTGATGAAATCTTCATCAAAGAAAGAATGTCTTTACTCTCTGGTATGCATTTGGCCGTCCTGAAGGATCAATATAGTGCAAAGAATCGGGTAGGCGGGGATTACCATTTGAAGCTGAAAAAGAAATGTGAAAAATAAGTAGGGGTCGACATTTTAACCGAAACTGAACCTCTTGAACTGGAACAGGAGTGTCCAGTCCAGTTAAAATAAAATAAAATAAGATTTAAAAAAAGGGCCGGAACTGAGAACCGACTAGGTTTCGAACAGTTCTTGGTTCTTGAACCGGAACCATAAGTACTCGACTCTAGAGAAGAATTTTTTTTTATAAGTTCTTTGTTTTTTACAATTTATTCATCCTAACACAATGATCCAACCCAACAAGTAGCAAGTTTGCAAGACCCAAATAGTAAGTACCCTAATCAATCAAATTCATTCATTCAAATAATCGAATCGTATCACTCTAGTTGTAGACCATCCTGACCAAACTTTACGTGTTACCTGGCACCTGCCCCCCACAAACCCTTCTTGAGGCATAAACACTACTGGAATTAGATGCTATTATGCTAAGAGGGTGTTTGGCGGAGATTATAATTAGATTTTTAGTAGATTTTGATAGAAATTTTTGAAATGTATGGTTGAAAAGTTGTGGAACCCATGAAAGATGTGGTTAATATAATTTGTTTGACTTTGACTTGAATTAAAATCAGATTTTAATCCGAACCAAACATGGACGAGATGTTGAATATTATTAAGTGGCATATTTGCACTAGATTAAGAAAGTGTTGAAATATATTTTGTGGCATATTTTATTCCTTCTATTTTGCTAGATATTGGGAAGATGATATGCATTGCGAGCTCACGATTTTTAAAAAAATGTTATAGGTAGAACATAACCCGAACCCAATTCCATGGTTCGGGTTCGGTTCTAGTAATTACATGGACCTTAATAGTTCCGTTTACGCAATACCTCAAGTGTAATTGGTTGTTTCAGATATCAAAATACCCCGAACAATCCACCCAACGCCCTGGCCTAAAAATAAGTCCAAAGCTATTCAAACACTCGAGTAAAAGAGAAACAAGTTATACCAAAGTAAATCTAAACGACTTGTCACATGTTGATGCTCCTTCGTCCGTGATCAAAATTTAGTAGTAGTGGCATAAGGTTACAATAGAGGAAAACCTTGATACATTAGCCTTAAATGGACCTTTGTAGCTGGTTCCAAGTGGAATACAGAGCAGAAAGCGAATAGTTATAGACAATGCTATCCCAACCTTTTTAATTTTTCTATTCTACACCATACTTGTTATTGTATCTTGTATCAAATTAACAAAATTTGGATACAAAGGACGAGTATGTTGCCCATTTTCACACCCATAACTTGTATCTCTTGTACCGGAGGAGTGTTGAATAGCTTCTGACTATTTTTAACATTTTTTAGCAAGAAGTTAAGTCATATTCTCAACAATTGCACAAAATTCCAATGTCCAAAAAATTTAAGAGGCAGGCATAGGGAAGTCAACGCCAATGTCAAGAATACTAAGGAGCAGAAATGCAAAAAAAAGTATACCAGTGAAATCAATAGCCACCATGAAGTTAAGCTCATAATCTCCAGCCAGGTAATCAAGGAAAGTATACTGGATCTTCTCTGAATATGTATCCACAAACAACTGACTCTTTAAGACCTGAGTGGAACAAAAAAATGCCAGCAGAGTTACGTTTCGCTACAAAATTCAACTCTTAAAAGTAGGTTTTTACCTTGTTTTGAAGATTCTGCCCAACAGACACTGGGGTGATTAAATTCTCTGCCATGTCAACAGAATGTAGCTTTTCTAAGTCTGCCAGAGATTTCTGAACTTTACTGAACAGTTAGGATACACAGAAATGGCAAAATCAGAATCTCAGTCCATAAACTAGGTAGTGCATACAGATGAAAGAAAGATGACATTTACCCAAGTAAATCATGTTTTCCGTTGCTATTGAAATCAAAACACTCAATGATTAATGGGCTGTCCTGCACTAATTAGAGTATTATTAAATCAAAAACCTATTGGAAATATTAGGAAACAGAATATTCCAGACAAAATATCCATATCCATAATTGGTTTTACAGAAAGTATCTATGTCCAAGTTTAATGCTGCAGGAAATTTCAGACTCCAAGCAACTGATGGTTAATATGTGACATTAATAGTGTTTTTGATCCCAGCCTTGAAAGATTTCCACACTTTCCAGCA
>CAIGRP010110203.1:0-18292 GCA_903798385.1 Fraxinus cuspidata
AAAATGTTTAAAATGACCTTTTGCGCTATGAAATGTGGAAGGTAAGGGTGAAAATGCCAAAAAATGAAAGGTATGGACGTTTTGCACAATGACATTGAAAGGTAAGGATGTTTTGTGCTATTTACCCTATGTTTGTATCGTAGAAATAGTTAAATGTAACATTAGTACACTTAGAGGATATTGAACGAACCACGTGTTAATCAACAATTATATTAAAATTTGTGACCAGTAATTTAATTAATCAGATCACAATCACAATAACACAAAATTTATGATCACGGTCACGTACTAGTTATAAATAATACAAGATCATGATCACAAAAATACGATTTATGAGTCACTAGTACTTATTACAAATCGCATGTTTAATAGGTCATATATTGTTTATTATTCACAAATTACCAAATAATTGGTCACAAATAATTTAATTAATTAGTTACGGACACTATTCTCCCACCCCACCCACATCTTCTCTCCCGTTCTTCACCAAACCGTATTTTCATCATCGTCGGTAGCCTCAGTTATCTTCTCACTAAACCTCACAATACCCACACCACCTCCGATAACCATAGAGATATAGATAGATAAAATGGTGGTCATTGTAGCCAACCTCCACTACTACCTAAACCACCACCTCCACAACAAGAAGCGGTAGCGCCAACATAACCGCACCACCTTTACCTACCACTAAACCATTGCCAACTACAACTTGCAGGATCATCAATCACTTATAGATCTACATTAAAAGGGGCCTCCACCACCTCAACCTGCCATCGTCGCCGTCCATGAATTCTTTTCTTTTAAATCTTCTACCACAAGACACCCTCCGCCAAGAAATACGCACAAAATGCCACCTTTACCATCTATGATCCTTCCTAGAACTTCCCAAACCCGGCATCGTCTCTCACCACCGCCAAAACCTGAACGATACTAGTTCATCAACGATGACTACGAGCTGTGGCAGGTGACTACGATATCGAATCTTTAGATCTACAACTACTAATGAGTAGTGGTGGGTAATGGTGGAGTCGAGATGGTAGGCAAATACGAGTGATAATAGAAAGTGAGTTGTTTAGGTTGGGTATTTATAGGTGGTGGTGGGAGTGGTGGTGGTGAACGACGATGGTTGGAGTAGATGTGGATTTGTGACTTACGGGAAAAATAGACAAAAGAAAGTGGATGTGGTGGTGACTGAATGGTGGGGTGGGATGTTTATAGGCGGTGGTGCAAGTGATGGTGAGGGCAGCGATGATGGTGTGAGTGCAGGTAGTGGTGGCGCGAGTGAATGTAGATTTGTAACTTGTGGAATGATAGATAAAAGGATAGGTGAGATAATATACTATATACCTGGCTTTTGAAATAAACTCAAAGAGTAATTTTTGAAATGGTAAGTTAAAAATCAAGGCTAGGTATAAATTCCTCTATGTAATATTAGAGTGGATAGATGGACTTTGTTTGGTTTCCATGTTAATTGGACTTATCATATGATTGGATTAGTTGTGGGCCATTTTAATTGTTTGCTGATGGATAGCAATGTTCATAAGCTGAGTTCTTCGTTTTTGTGCTGGGTGTACTGATTCAATTTTAAAAATATAAAATAGGTTTACGTTATTGGATATTAATGTCCATTTCATATATATGCATTTGATTTGGTATATGTCCAGTTTGCCAGGAATTTGGAATATGATATTTGGTCCAGTTAATTTGGAATTTGGTTCAATTAATCTAGAATATGATGTTTGGTTATGTTACATTAAATTTTGTATATGGATTTTGCATTCATTTCCTTCAATTTTTTTACTATGTTGGGTTCTTTTTTATGCAATGAATTTGCAAACTTATAAGCAAATGAAGAATATGGGTTTGTTTTAGACAATCCTGGTTTAATATTGTCAGGTTAGGCTCATAAACATGTGACATGTTTGAGCCGTGGGGAGTGTCAAGTGACTTCAGCTCTAACGCATAAAGAGAGTATAATTCGTACAAGAGAAGGCAAACCTAGCGTTATCTAGTCAATTTTAAAGTGATGAACTCGGTTTATGGGCCTTGATATGATAGCAAAATCTCTTAAAGTCAAATATGTTTTTTTTTTCGAGCAAACTCTTGATGTTTACCATCTTGAGTTTGACGGAGGGTGTTGACGATATTGTTATTTAGTTTCTTCGTTAAGGACAATTTATCTTTTACTTTGTTAGGGCTAGGTTAAGATTTCTTCTATATATTATTGTTTTAAAATCTATCCAATATAATTGAATGAAAATTTGTTTTGTTTAACATCAAAATTTAATTGTTACGCCTCCTATGACGAGGCTTCAGATCATCACCAATGTGTAGCCAACTAAGTTCGTACACCACGTCATGTTCTAATTGACCGAGGTGAGACCATACAAGGTAGCCGATGTAATACATCATTTCAGTCGAGGTGCCATATTGAGAACGACCATCCAAGACTGAGCTGAAGTATCATGTATGCTGCAGGAAAAAGAGGCTCCTAGCCTCCACATTTACAAAAGGCATCTTCCAATTCACATATTCTCAAGAGATCTTCCATACAAGATTCACAAGTGATGGATTGATGTGACAACTTACTGCAGCAGCACCTTAAGGTCAAATTGTTAGTCTATATATTGAAGGACATACCTAGGCACTAGGGTGGTTACTTTTCAGAATCATTAAATACATGTCGCCTATGATTGATAGAGTGATACCTAAGAGAAGATCTCAGCCATCTGGATGAAGCCACATGTCACTTCATCCCATGGTTATCATTTTTTCTTTATTACTAGAAAAACTCACTTATTATGTCATTTGAAGGTAATGCAAGTTTATGCTCTCAAGATATAACTTCGCTCTCTCTATTATTCTCGGGTTTAAAGCGGCTCACGTCTTTATCACATCCCACACCCAAATATATACTCTTACATAGATTGACTTGATCGTCGGAGTGCCGCGACTATCTCCCCCACCACTGGAGATCGGCTATAAGCTCTAATAATTTGTTCAAGTTTGTAGAAAGGAGCTACAAAAACATGAGAGGAGTTAAGATCTGTTGGCAACGCTAACTCTAAAAAAAGTGAAGTCAATAGACTGACGCTATCTGTAGAAAAAGCAACTATAACCAAGAACATCCCTAAGGAAAAAGCTTATCAGAATATTTATTTGGCTTTCCCATTGAAAAATGATTTGTTCTTGAAGAAAGAACAAGTGGAAGCCCAAAGAAAAAGATTTGAAGTTTACATTAGCACTTGATATAGAAATCTATTTGTAAGACCCCCGACTCTTTGAAGAAAAGAGCTGCATGGAAAAAATGAGTTCAAACGGAGAAGAATTTCACCTAGAAAGGTTAGAGATGCCTATGAAGAAGGAGTCTCCTAGAGAACTTCATTGGCGGGTCATCACCGACCTCACCACCAACATAGACGGGGTAGAATGAGTTACTATTTAATTCACTCGGGAAATGGGTAAATGGCTACCAACATGAGAAGCATCAATTTGAAAAGTGAGAAGCTACTAAAGAAGTGGTCTTGAATAAGAAGACCCCTTGAAAAGGGGTAGGTCTCTGAAGAAGAGGCCAGGAATAAGAAGACCCCCTAAAAGGGAGTTTATTGATGAAGAGGCTATTGAACGACCCTATTATAAATGGGAGGCCTCTAAAGAAGAGGCCATGAAGGGAAGATTCATGAAGAATGGGTCATATTTGAGGAATGAGGAGGCCTCGATTCGGCTATGCAAAGGCCCCATCCTTGCCTAGGCACCTCAGCCATGCAACGCCTTATCCTTGCTTAGGTACATCAGCAATACAAAGACCTCATTCTTGCATGGGCACCTCGGCTATGCAAAGTCTCTCATCATTGCCTATGCACTTCGACTATGTAAAGGCCTCATCATTGCCTAGGCACTTAGCCATGCAAAGACCTCATCCTTTCCTAGGAACCTCGGCCATACAAAGGCCACATCCTTGCCTAGGCACCTTAGCTATGCAAGGGCTCATCTTTGTCTATGCACCTCGACTATACAAAGGCCTTGTTCTTGCGTAGGCACTTCGGCCATGCAAAGGCCTCATCCTTGCCTAGAACCTCAGCCAAGCATGGTTGCATGGCCTTATCCTTGCTTAGGCACCTCCGTCATACAAATATCTCATCCTTACCTAGACACCTCACCTCATCCTCGTTTAGGCACCTCAGTTATGCAAGACCTCATTATTTCTTTCCAAGGATGAACCATCCATCATGGAAGAGACCCTTCACAGATGTGTGTCAGCCTCATGCAAGAATGCCCACTTCAAGCAGAAAGGTGCAGACACTCCTACATAAGTCACCTCAATTTACTTTGAATCTTATGCCTTCCATGGATGAACCATCCACCAAAAAAAGAGTCCCTAGTGAGGCATATCAGCCTTTAGCAAGGATGCTTACTTCGAAAGTTGAGGTGCGAGATACCCTACAAGTGGTCACCTTTAACCTTTCGAAGGTGATGCTTTTCATAGATGAACCATCCACCATGGAAGGAGCCCTTGACGATGCGTGTTAGCCTCTTGCAAAGATGCTTACTTCGAAAGCTGAGGTGCGAGACAGCCCACAGGTGGTCGCCTGTAACCCTTCGAAGGTGATGTCTTTCATGGATGAACCACCTACCATGTAAGGAACCCTTGATGGGCACGTCAGCCTCTCGCAAGGATGCTTACTTCGAAGGCTAAGGTGCAAGACCCCCACAAGGAGTCACCTTTAACCCCTTGAAGATGATGCCTTCCATGGATGAACATTCCATTATGGAAGGAACCCTTGACGAGGCGCGTTAGCCTCTTGCAAGGATGTTTGCTTCGTCCAAAGATAAGAGTACACTATTTTAAGTCAAGGTGCATAAAACAGCCCAATTGGGGTCACCTCAAATTCTTTTGAAGATGATGCCCCCCCTAGATGAACCATCTATCTTAGTGAAAGCCCTTCACAGAGGTGCATCAGCCTCATGCAAGGATGTCCATTTCAAATGGAGAGGTGCGTGACACTTCCACGTGGGGTTACCTCAAATTCCTTTGAACCTCGAGAAAGAGTAGTTCACCTCCAACCCTACACTGAAAGTCAACACATTATATAAATATTCATACATGGACTTGAGGAACTATTGTTACGCCTCTTATGAAGAGACTCTAGATCATCACTAATTTGGCAACCAACTAAGAAAATCAAAAAGTCTCGTACTCCACGTCACCTCCTACCTGACCGAGGTGAGGCCATATTAGGTAGCATAAGTGCTGCATTAATTCAGTCGAGATGCCATGTAGAGGCCGACCCTCCATGGCCGAGTCGAAATGTCATGTATGCTGCAAGGAAGAAGCGCGAGGCTCCTAGCCCCTACATTTACAAAAGGCATATTCCAATTCACATATTCTCAAAGAGATCTTCCGTACAAGATGTATATGTGATTAGTTGATGTGACAAGTCACTACAGAAACACCTTAAGGTCAAATTGTTAGTTTATATATTGAATGACAGACCCTGGCACTAGGGTGTCTACTTTTCAAAATTATTAAATGTCTGTCGCCTAGGATTGATGGAGTGAAACCTAAGAGAAGATCTCGACTGTCAGGACTCAAATTGCTTTATTAATGCAAATTCTCTTCTTCCGTCCGTCTAATGCCCATGCTTTCCCCTCCGAAAAGGTGATGAAGCCACGTGTCACTTCATCCAACAGTTATCATTTCTCATCTACTACTATAAAAATTTACACATTGTATCATTTGAAGGTAATGCAAGTTTATGCTCTTTAACATATAACTTCGCTCTCTCCCTATTACTCCCGGATCTTAACCCCTTTTACTTAAGGTGACTTATGTATTTTGCACGTTCCACACCTAAATATTTACTTTTACATAGATTAACTTGATCGTCAGAGTGCCTGCGATCGTCTTCCCCACCATTAGAGATCGGCTGTACGCTCTAACAGCTTGTCTAAGTGTGTAGGAAGAGACTACATGGATATGAGAGGAGTTGAGATCTAATTGACAACGGCACTTCTACGACAAATCAACAGTAATCTAAGTAGAATAACTTTCTATTATTCTACTGTCACAGGAAACTGATTGAGACTGTTTAAACAATTCACATTGCCAATTGATTCGAGTAGCTTTATGAATATTCGAAGCAAATTGTGCAAATGTTTCTAATTTTGTGAATTGCCCCAGTTTGAGTTAAAAAGCTGTTTACTGCATATAAAACCTATTATCATTTTAAAGGAAACCAAAAGGGATTTCCATACCAGGAAGGGCGAAGCAAAATTATATTTGTAATCTATGTAAGTGCTATATTCGAAACAAGAAAGTAAATGCTAAAAAAAAAAAAAAATGAAAAAGAAAAGCAGTCATAATAAATGATGAACTAACAGAAAATGTTACACACATACAGTTGAACAATATCTTCTAAAAGCTTGTTGTCAATAAATAATGCTTAATTTAATACAAATAACAGATCCAAATAGGAATGTGGTCCTGAACTCCAAAAATATAAAACTCTGCACGGAAAAATAACTCGTCCAAGCTTTTAGAAGCTAAAAAGCTCGAACAAGGATGATTCCGGTACTGTATCTAATAAATTAGGATTGTAACTATAAATTAAAATTTTCTACTTGGAGGAGCCATTGGCTAATCCGGTAGATGGGTTGAGCTCGTCCCACGCTTCGATCCAAGTCACCATTGCATCTGCAAGCTTGTTGAAGTACTCATCCACCTTCCCGAGCTTAGCCTTGACTTGCTTGGCGAGTTCAAGATAACATTTTTGAACAGTGGTGCAGTCTTTTGGAAGGGTTACGGATTGGAAAAAAGGGATTAGCTCCTCTTGCCAGTAGATACCCTTGTATTCTTTCTTGAGATTCACGAATGGATTGCTAGCTTTGCTGTGCCAGATGTAAGGCAGACCTGTCTTGATTCCTAATCCCATGTGGTCGCAGATCACCTATGCGACAGGAAAGACAAAGTAAAGAAGCGTTAAGAAACGGGATTAGTCAAAATGAGTAGGACATTTTAGGTACAAAGTACCGTATAAACTCCAGATTTGAAACTGTGTTCAAGCTCATGCATAATAGAGCAAACTGACGTGTAGATGTTTGGTCACAGTTCAAAATCACGGATCCCAATTAAGAGCAAAGAATGAGGAAACTGTATGTAGCTTACATATGAATTTGTACACAAGAATATGCACAATTTGATTGTAAAAATAAGAAAAATGCTATGTGTACCCGGGAGTTTACACTCCCGTGTACACTCCCCTCACAAGGTAGAGGGGGGCCCACACTTTAATTTGTACGCAAGACTATGCACAATTTGATTGTAAAAATAAGAAAAATGCTATGTGTACCTGGGAGTTTACACTCCCGTGTACACTCCCCTCACAAGGTAGAGGGGGGCCCACGCCAAAAAGTGTGGGCCCCCCCTCTACCCTATGAGGGGCGGGTAACCGGGCGTGTAAACGCCCGGGTACATATAGCAAAACTCTAAAAATAATAATACCTTGGTGCACCAGCCAGCCCACATATCATCATAGCGTCCAATTGGTTGGCCATCACCCATGAGTCCGAAGTACATTGCCGGGCCAATCAATTCACGGTTAAATCCCAGATTCATGCCGCACATTGGGAACAGGGTCCCTTTCGGTATCGTCATAACTGCATCCACATACCTGAATCGGAAAACACAATTATTAGTATCTAAAGCTCAAAGGATCGACGTGGGCCAAAGAAACTTAAGTAAAAAGGGTTTCAATTTCATACCTAGTGTTCCTCTCACGAGGCTTGACAAGCTGTGTCGGTGCATCATAATCTGGGATGTTAAGCCAAAGCCCATGTGACACAGCAGTTGGTACACCTTCACGAAGACTGAATGGGTATCCACGGACAAAATCTGCCCCATCTCGGTAAGGATCATAAAGAGTGTTGAAGAAGAATGGAGTTGAAGGGCTCAAAAGGTTCTTGATGTGCTGCTCAAGTGCATTAATTTCCTTGCCTGTTGGATCTTTAGCAACCTGTGTATCAATAAATGTATAAATAAAGAATTCAAATCAACTCCGGTCCCCCATCTTAAAACTCAGTAGGTAGAACATAAAACACACCTGCATCATAAAAATACATTTTTTTTGTGGGGTGGGCCGTGGCGGGTGGGGAGGGAACTATCTTAAGAGAACTTCTAATGTAGATCCACTATGCACAACATGTTAACCTGTTTACTTGGGATGTCAAAATTTTAAAAAAATAATCTTAAGTGTGCATTTCAAGATCGAAACAACCGTGTCGTGGCAGCCTAGCATCAAAACATCATATAGCAGAATTGAAAACAATACCGGTCCCCCACCTTAAGGTATGTAGAGCATAAAGCACCTATCTAACAGTACCTTCCCGGGGGTGTGGGGGGGGGGGGGNGGGGGGGGGGGGGGGGGGGGGGGGGGGTTCATCTTCAAAGAACTAATATAGATCCGCTATGCAGCATATGTAAACTGATCTTCACATGCTGCCATTTAAGAAACTTAATCTTAATTGTGCATTTCAAGATCAAATAAAGACAAGCACTGCCGAGCATCAAAAGTTCACATAATGCGCTCTACCATTAGCTGAATTGATCCATGTTACTGCATAGTTATTCGTTCATTTTAGCCACAAATTAATATCTAATCTTTTAATCAAACACTCGTAAACAAAAACAAAGGGCGAGCATAAAAAAATCACATAATTTGCTCCGCCATTAGTTGAATTAACCCATATTAGTGCTACTGCATAATGATTCACTGATATTAACCACAGATCAAAATAATCTCTTAAGCAAATGACTCAAAAAGCAAAACATTTTGATTAAAAAAAACAGATCTCATCATTGCAAAACCAAAATCATACAGTAATTATCACATAAATCCACACATCAAAATCCAATCTTCAAAATACAGTGTTTGATACTAAAATTCAACAGATCACAATCACATCTTAAAACCCAAAAACAATGAAAAACAAAAACAAAAGTGAAAACTGGGTTTTGGATCTTACAAAGCAATCAATTACAAAGCAATCATCATCAATGGTGAAGATATACTTCTTCTTCGACACCATATAGCCAAAGCATCGGCAGGCCGAATCCTTGAAAGAAATACACGAAGCCTTAGGACCCAGAATCTTGTTGATATCATTTCGATTGTAGAGTTCATAATCAAAACCCTCTGGGACGTTGATTTTTTTCGACGGATCTCCATCTTGAACAATGATCAGATGGTATGGCTGGAAAAAGGGTCTCCACATTTCGAGGAAATCCAGGTTTCTGATGGTCGGAATCACTATGTCTAGTTCATCTTTCAGCAATGGGGTCGAAGATTTCGAGGCCTCAATTGCTGCCATTGTTGGATTTCGACAAGAAAGAGAATGAGACGGGGGATTGAGATCTGAGTGTGTTAGGGCAGAGGTATATATAGGAGGAGAATTTGTAACGGAAGAGAGGTGTGCACTGGGACGGCACGTGATAGAACAATTGGATGAAGAATTCAAAGTTCAAACGTTTCAATCGGTTATGAAAAAACCAAAGTCGACTTTTACCGTAGTTGTCCATTTAGTTAGGCATTTTGATTATACCACATGTGATGTTTCCATGTCATTGCTTGTCGACTTATTTCTCTGTACAAGATTAATACATGTGTATCACTTTCGTAATAATACATTATTGGACAATTTAAGCTTCTGTTTGATTCAGATTAAAATCTGATTTTAATTCAAGTTAAAGTCAAACAATCAATATCAATCATATTTTTCATGGGTCCAGAACTTTTCAACCACATATTTCAAGAACTTCTATCAAAATTTACTAAATATCTAATTTTAATCCCCACCAAACACCCTCTAAAAAAATGCAATGCATTTTTAGCAATCAAATCATACCAACTTTGATGCGGTCAAAAGTGATGTACAAAAGGCTTACTCATACAAGGTGCAACAAGTGTTGACTCACTCGACACTTTGGCAGATCAGTGTGGGGGCTCTTGGGCTCTAACCAGTTTGTGGCACATCCCGAGGTTTACATGGTCTGCGTCTTGAGGGGTCGAGACGTAGACCCCAGGATTAGTCGCCGAATGTGGTATACCTGTGTATCAAAAAAAAAAAAGTATTATTACTTTTAGTTATTTGAAAAAAAAAATGATACAATGAGAAACAAATTCCTAAATACTTTATACATAAATAATTTCAAAGTTTTTTCAATTTTTTCTCAAATAACTAGTCTTCTAACTATCTATTTATTTTCGTACTCTTGACTTATAGAATTACAATAAATAATATTTTTTTATTGATTTTACATCATTTCATTTTAAATAGGTTTTATAGCTTAAATCATTTTTTAGAACAAATCTAGTTGGAAACTATTTGTCCTCTTGCAACACGAATAAGAACTTTGAGTTTAAATTTTAACTTGCATTCTTTTACAATTGTTAAAATTTGAACTTAAGCAAGATTTTTTGTCAACGGGATCTATTCAAATATATCTTCTAAATGAGTAGAATCAACAAAACGTTATAATGTTTGGCCATAGGATTTAGTAAAAAATTAGACTAAAAACATTTTTTCTTTTATTATTATTATTTTTGGCTTGCATGGATAGAAATAGGGATGGCAAAAAAATTTGTCGGTTCCAGCGGCCCGTGGCTCGGCTCGGGAAAAGCCCGAGCTGAGCCGACTTATGCTTGGGACCACCGAGCCCCATTTTGGGGGCATTGGTTCGAGCTGAGCCAGCCGTGGGCACAGTCCATTTCGGCCCGTCGAGCTTTATTAAAAAAAAATTTTAATTCACGAATTTTAAATTCAAGCCTATATAAATTGCATAAATTTTAAATTCTTTAAAAAATTAGATTTATCACAAAGAAAAAAAAAGCTGGCTCGATTTGGGCCCATCTCGGCCCGCTAAGGCTCGAGTCGAGCTTTCATTTTTTCACCAAGCTTTTGCTCCACTCAGATAAAAAAAAACATGAACCATTTTTATTCGAACTGAGACTGAGCTTTAAATTTTGGCTCGTGGCTCGAGTCAACTCAATTGGGCTTGAGCCAAGCAAAAGCTCAGCCAAAAGATGAAAGCTCGACCTGAGCTTTTTGCTCGGGCATTAGCGAGTCAAGCCACTCTTTTTGTCCCGTGATAAATGTAAATGTTTTAAAGAATTTAAAATTTTTGTAATTATATGGACGTGAATTTAAAACTAGAATGTTTGATATTTAACTAGTCTCCCTAATGAGTTCACCTACGTTACGTGAAACCTAGTAGACGAGATTATATATCAACATTTATTATATTTCTACTATAACTTTCATCAAAATGAACATGTATAAACAATAATTAGACATCGTCCTAATAAATTTAGTAACAATTGTAAACTACATAAATTTCATTTTGTCAATCTTATTTAATTTAGCGCTAGATCTATTAAAATATTTTCAGATAATTAAATTCTTAACAATTGTAACAATACATTTCAAGCCTATAGTTTGGATAAAAATTAAATATTTAATAAATTTTGATTCAATTTAGGGAAATGTGTGATAAAAAATTAATAAAAATTGTGAGTTCAATAAAATATGTAGTTTAAAAAAATAAATTTGAAAAATAAGGCCAAACCGAGGCTTAAGTTTAATCTTTTTCCATTTCTAAAAAAGTGACATTTATGAATCAAGATCAAATAGGCGAAGAAAGCAGATGACCCGTGAGAGACTGGCACCGACTGCCCAAGAGAAGCGTGTGAAAGTGAAAAATAATTGGCGGACAATTGGACTGTTTAAATGTCCGCCAGATGGCTTGGTTTTTGAATCTTTCTAATGTTCGTAACTGACCCGTCTTTTATTGTCACTTTCTTTTGGGGAGTGGAAAGAGAGAGGAAAAAGGAATCTAATAATTACTTTTCAAATTTGATGGAATAAATGTAAAAATATTGACGTGACAACAAAAAGCAAAAGTAAAAAGCAGAATAGAAACTGATATATGATGTAATATGGAATTTTGACATAAACTAGGGATAATTGTAGCAGCAGTATCAAATTTTTGGATTTTTTTATAAATTTTATTCTAACTTTCAATTTGTGCCACCGCTGTTCCAAATCTTTGGAAAATTATCATCCGATGTCCAAAATGACGGAAATCGTGAATTACACCGTCAGTTGACTTGAAAAATGGAAAATTGGACTACCAAATAAACCCAAAACCAAGAAAAAACACTTATATCCCAGTCATCATCGGCCACTTCAAGTCTTCAACCCATCTTAACATTTCTACAACAAATAATAGATAGAAAAAGTGGAACAATGCATAAAAATTACCATGTTTGAGCTAATTCTACCGTGGAAAAGTTATGTGTCCAAAACAAGTTAACCCTTTTCCCAATTGTGATATATCAAGAATATTTGAGAAAAACTAGTCGGAGAGAGGTGAGAGAGAAATGGGTTGTTGTTATTGTTCTCGTTTGAATGAAGATTTTGTGACAAATGTGTCTGGATTTTCATAGGACAATATGCCTTCTTCTCAGGTATAATTCCACCTCCTTGTTGCCTTTTGGCTGTGCCTTGAAGAGGGAAAAAAGTCGTCGGAATCGTTGCACCACCATGCCCTTCAAGAACAATCTCAATGACCTGGTTAGTACCTGTATTTCTGATGAGAATTTGCACCCTCATCATCATATTGATTATACTGATTTATGGGTTCAAATCAATTCCAATGGCAAATCGCCCACTCCAAAGCCATGGTCGTGTGTCTTGGGTGATTGCTCAGTATTTAAAGGAAAGAATTCCCCATCACATTCTAAAACTTCGATCGATATTCCTAATTTATAAGGTGTCTCTCCCCTAATTTATAAGGTATCTTTATGTTGCACCGAGCACCACTTTTGCAGAGAATGTTTATAATGTTTATGAAGTAGGGTTCGACTTCATTAGGAGTTGGGCATAAAGACTATGCTGACAAGAATAGGGCAAAAAGAGGTAGGAAGGGAATGAGTTGAGGTGGCCGATGGTGAACGGCACGGAGGTGGTAGGGGTGGGTCGTGGATGGAGATAATTTCTGTTTATTTATTTATTTTAAGTGACGAAAATGTCACTGTTTAAAATGGTCAAAATATCTATTTTTTTCACTTTTTAGATCAACTAACGGTGGAATTCAACGTATTCCATTATTTTGAACTTTAGGTGCTAATTTTCAAAAGGTTTGGGACCGTTGATGACACAAACTAAAAGTTAGGATAAAACCTTTAAAAAATCCAAAGGTTTGGGATCCCTGCTGCAATTATCCCTATAAATTACTCCAAGTGCTATTAGAATGTATTTACTTCTTAACAGAAAATTAGGTGTTACTAAGCCCTTGTTTGAGACCCATTTCTTTGGAAAAATGAGTTTTAAGAATAATGATTTTTTGAAGAATACGTTATTAGAAAAATAAGAAAAGTTTTGATTTTACATGTAAAAGCATTTTATGGGAGAATGCTCGAAAATGAGTTTTGAAAAAATATGTAATTTTACATAAGCTAACTTTTAAATTTTGGTCCAAAAGGTCTTAATATTTTCCTTAATGGGCGGAAATTATCCTTTTGAATGATTTCCTCCCATTGAACAGTAAAAGGTCAAACTTCTAATAAAAATACTAAAATATCCTTACTTTTAGTTAAATAAATAGTAATAAAATAAACATAATGATAAGAAAAAATTTAAAAACTACGAAAAAAAATATATCTCATCCTGTTAATCAACCTATCATAAGAGCATCTTCTCAGGCGAGTTAGTTGATTGAGACGATCATGCTATTGTTTGATATACTTCATCCAATCTTTTGAAAAGAAAATAAAGAAAAAGATAGAAAAATAATCAATGCCACTCGTTTATTAGTTATATTCTTAGTATTAGTTTATTTTTATTTATTTATTTATTTATTTTTTAACGAATGAAATTGAAAAGGATAAAATATAATATAATAAAATGAAACAATTTGGGGGTGGATTCAAAAAATTCGAAGCATAGACAAGTACTACTTGGTGAGGGCAACACGGGGTTGTAGGGAGCGGAGAATTTTTCCATTTCTCAATGATGTTAGAAGAAAAACAATCAATACTTGTACAGAACTTGAAATAAAAATTGCAGTGGATTGCAAATCACTTGTGTGATGCTCTCTTTACCGATATTTGTCCCAAATACCGGTGATGCACACGAAAAAACAAAATGCTTTTAGGATACAATGGAATCTATTTATATTATTTGTGTCACGCACGAATGAAAACAACCGCCATACAACAAGGAGAAAAGAAGTCACCATTCGAAATACTTCTATTTTGAACATTCCGATTAACAAAATACAAACAAAGTTTTAAGAGAAGAAATAAAATTGCAAGAACTTTTGTCGAAAAATACGGGTCGTGGGTTATCCATGTTGGGTGACCCAACACGCAAGACAATAAAGTAGGTTGGAGAAAATGGTTTGAACATTCAACTCTTCATAGCCTCTCTTAACTTCCCACATGACCCTCAATTCATTATATTAAGAGAAATGGAGAGAGAAAAAAGATGGCAATAAAATGTTTGAAATTCATATGAAATATACACATAAATTGAAAAAGGGCCTAGAACCATATATATGGCATTAAAACTTACAAAATTAGTCACTTACATTGTGGATAATAATCTCCTTCAATTGTGATCGGGATTGAGATTGTTGAAGAATAAGAAAATACATATTTTGGAGTTTGGAAAGTAAGGTGATTCAACCATTTAAAAAGATCTTGAAATTCATCATTTCAAATAAGTATCATGACCTAAAATTCATGTTCAAGTACGCTTCAAGTTATTACATTGGTATCAGAGCCTTAAATGTTGTTTTCATTGCATATAATATGTTGAAAATGGTTTGATATGATAAAAATGCAAGTATGCCCATTTTCTTCAAAACTTGAGCACCTTTAATGGCAAGTTATGAAATACTTTACATAAATTCGTGAAACTTACACTATATATTCTTGTTATCAAGTAGAACATCTATTCAAATTTGACGTTGTTTGGTTTTGTATTTTGGAAGAAAAATCGAATCCTTGTTACAAAACCAGAAAATTTATCACATGATAACTTTGTGTACATTGAGTTTCATGCTACCCATTTGATATAGTTGGATAGATCTTCTTGAGACCTTTCTAACGGTATAAAAATCATTAATTTTGACTTTAAAATGAAGAAGTTATAGCCTCCTGAAATTTGGATGAAAAACTGATTTTTTGCATGAAAATTAGTAAAATCTTCATTACATAATAACTTTTTCTACAGTACATTTCATACTTCCCATTTAAGAGGGTGTTTGGTGGAGATTAAAATTAGATTTTTAGTGGAATGTGATAGAAGTTTTTGAAATATGTTGTTGAAAAGATGTGGACCCATGAAAGATGTTGTTAATATTGATTGTTTGATTTTGACTTAAATTAAAATCATATTTTAATCCGACCCAAACAAGCCCTAAATATAGTTGGATAGATTTTCTTGAAACCTTTCCAATGGTAAAAAAAATTATTAATTTTGACCTTAAAATGAAGAAATTATGGCATACCAAAATTTGGATAAAAATCTAACTTTTGCATGAAAATTGGTAAAATCTAAAACTTCATCTCATGATAACCTCTTCTACACTACGTTTCATGCTTTCCATTTGGTGATCTTCTCGAATCATATATCTTTGTACCTTGGAAACATCTCGAAGTTTGGTAAAAAATCTAGAATTTTTTGCCACTTCCACTCTCGAATATGTATGTTGATGTCCCAAACGCGGCCTTAAACATTGATTTTATAAAATCTGACCACACCAATAAACTCAGAACATTGAAATTAGTCGAGACGACTAATCGAAAATAAATTTGAGGACAACGTCGCACGAGCCACGTCTACGCTTGGGGGGGCATCATTTTTTAATTAATTTTTTTTAATATTGTAGATTTGTCCCACGTAGGAGGGTACGTGCGTGACTCGATTGCAATTCTAAAAAAATTGTAATTTGGTCCTTGAATTATTCTTTATTTTCAATATAATTAAATTAATTATGGATATTTTTTTTATGTATTTAATGCTTAACATAAATTTGTAAGAAACATTAAAAATATTTTTTAACTTGATTAAATTCCTTTTTTTTTTTATATAAAATCAAGAATATCTATTAAGTGGTATTTAACTAGTAGAGTTATTTCTTGAAGTGCTCTCATTTTTTTATAAAAATAATTTTTTTTTCGAAATTATTTAAAATACCACGTTTTATACACAAGTTGTGTAGATTATTAATTATGTTATGTAATACATTGTGATTTGTTTTCAATTTTTGTATTTGATCAGATATGATCGGATCTATACACACTTCTAGCATCGTTATAAGGAAGGGTAGAAAAACACATGTTAACTTGTTGAAAATGTACTTGCTTATTAAAATTAATAAATGTATTTGGAATATAACCTAGTGATATACGTGAATATTTTGGGACATTTTTTGGTAGTAAACAGAATATGAGAATTTTGATATCACTTCTCATTCTCAGATTTTCTAAATGTTCTATCAATCTATTGTAGATTGTTGTTATAACCCTTCCCAAAGATACATCTCTTCATTTAAATAACTGAATTAAGATGGAGGTAAGGAAAAACTTGAACATATACATTCGAACGCTGCTATCGCAACAAAAAGCTTACTGTTGTTGCAGTAAGACCAACCAAATAAATTGGAGGAGAGTAACTGGTGGAAGAGATAGTGAGTATATTGGGGGAGGAGAGTTTGTTAGCGACGGATGTGATGAATATAACCAGTGGAGGACCTGGGCGAACAATTTGACTTAATATATGATAGTGATAATCAAATTAATAAAATTAGTGTATGTGATCAGTTATTTATTTAATTTGTGATTAATAAATAAATTAGAACATATTAAATGTGTGATTTACAACTAAATTTATGATTGTGACTAATAAACCATGTGTCATTTGTGATCACGACCTTGTGTCATTTGTAACTAACGTGACCAAGATAAAAATAAAAAATAAAAAAAAATTGTGTATTATTACGACACCAATCTGTTTAATTAATTATAGGTCACAAAATTTTATCAAAGGTCACAAGGTAAGGAAAAACTTGAACATATACAAAAGCACCTGATCATGTTCGAACACTGCTATCGCAACAAAAAGCTTACTGTTGTTGCTGTAAGACCAACCAAATAAAGTGGAGGAGAGTAACTGGTGGAAGAGATAGTGAGTATAATGGGGGAGGAGAGTTTGTTAGCGACGGATGTGGTGAATATAACCAGTGGAGGACCTGGGCGAACAATTTGACTTAATATATGATTGTGATAATCAAATTAATAAAATTAGTGTATGTGATCAGTTATTTATTTAATTTGTGATTAATAAATAATTTAGAACATATTAAATGTGTGATTTACAACTAAATATATGATTGTGACTAATAAACCATGTGTCATTTGTGATCATGACCTTGTGTCATTTGTAACTAACGTGACCAAGATAAAAATAAAAAATAAAAAAAAATTGTGTATTATTATGACACCAATCTGTTTAATTAATTATAGATCACAAAATTTTATCAAAGGTCACACAAATATGACCACCTAATTTTTGAAACATTTTACACAAGCTTATTACTTTTGAAATTGTATTTTGAAATATTTTAAGTTATAAATTTTTCCTTCGTATATTACGAGAGTGAGAATTTGCATAACGATATTGGGCTCATATTTTAGCTTATATTTCAATACTTATTTAGGCTTTCAAAATATCTATTTTCATTTACAAAGCCTAAAATATAAGGAACATTTGATTTGTTATTTTCAAGTTCCTTTCAATTTTCAGTTTTATAAAAACTCAAAAACTTGTTTAATTTGGTATTTTTACAAATGCGTTTTTGAAAGCAAAAAGATAATATTATATAACATAAATTAAACAAGGAAAATAATAGTAAATAAATAAATTCTATTTACCCTAAATTCGAAATGTGAAAGGTATAGTTTCCACAATGAAAGGTATTACTAGAGTTGGTGATTTTTTTTTATTTTTATTTTTTCATTTTTGTTCCACATCAAATTAATTCTATTTCCACTAAATTTAAAATATTATTTTAATCTTTTGACACTATAGTAGAATGTTTAATACAACTGGATCCTCACAAGCACAACATGACTCTTTTTATAATAATAGTAAGACGCACGTGCAATGCACGTGCCATAGTATAGTTGGCTATATAATAACGTAAATAAAAAAATTTATTTGTTTTAAGCAT
>CAIGRP010110208.1:6766-30357 GCA_903798385.1 Fraxinus cuspidata
GGGAAATTTGTTTTTTTTTTTTTTTTTTTTTTTTTGCAATGGAAACAAATTTTAAGTGGAATTGTAACAAATTATATCCCTTTAATGGACAATTTTCATGAAAAATAAAGCCAAACAAACACCAAAAGATCTAAATTTTCAATATTTTCCGGTGGAAAATTATACCAATCAAACACAACTAATTGACAATTCCCTAGAGAACAAGTTCTATGCAATTTAATTCCCTGAAATTCATTTTCTTTCCACCCAAATTCTACTCTTGCAATCAAACGCACCCTAAATAACATACTAAAACTTGCTGACACAAAGATAGACAAGCACTGACTTGACCAACATAGTCTGAACAGTTTTTTTTTTTTTTCACCACGAGAGACAATAAATTTTCTTGAACTAAATTATTTTCTTCAGTTCTACTGATGTTGGAGGGCAATCCATATCAAGATATTCATCTTTTTCACATCAGTAGGTTGCTTTTTAATCCATTCCATCATTTGATGTGATGACATGAAAATTGAGTCGTGAGACAGCAGTGGTTTCCCTTACCAAACATTTCTATAGGAACTTGTATGCAGGACTTGCCTTACTAGCACATCTCAAGAAGTTAGAATTGATGTAGCAAATGTGAAAATCCATATTTATAACTCCAAAATCTGATAATACAGGAGCTCCCTCCTCCCTTGGAGAGCCGACCAATCCACTTCGTTCAAGTGAATTTTTGGAGAATATGTAGTTAAAAAGTATGGAAAAGTTTTGAGTTTATGTGTAAAATATTTTATATTGTGAATGGTGGTTGAAAATAATGGGAGACAAACAGAGGCTAATTTTAGCGGATGGAGTTATTTGCCTTCCTCAAAATATGACCATCCTGGATTCTGAAACATGCAGCTTTCTTTGAACTGATTAATTTCCTTGTGATAACTCTATTCAATGACTAGAAAACTGAAACTGTGCAACAAAGAAAAATAAGGAATTTTTAAGAGCTGTTTACATGCGTAGAAGGAAAGTCAATCAATATACAGTTTACTTCTATAGGAATTAGATCAAGCACTAGGTGAATTTTGTAAGTTGTAAGAACTAAGAAGCTCTTTTCGAATCATTGAATATTCACCATTACAATTTTATTGAGCAACATGAAAACAGTGTATAGTCATGAAATACTATAGAAGAAATGATTGATTTACTTGAATTATCATTAAAAGATAGTCAATAGATTGGATTAGAATTTCCGGTTGATGACTTCTTTATCAATCTAGGTCTCAAGTGTGATGTCTATATGGTGGAAACTCAGTGGTCTGATTCTCATTGGTGATAGTCGTGAGAACAAACAGACACTTCATTAATTTGTTGGCTAGTGTTAGCGCTGAATACTTTGTTCGTCAGCCTAAAGACTTTAATGATTTTTTTAAAACTCTAGAAGAAAAAATTGGAATACAAAATGGTGCCGCAAGTAAAATTGCAAGCCTGAGGTACAAGGACATAAAGGTTTGATTTTTCCGATGGAATACATAATGAAATTGCATAGTTGTCTCACTTCTGTATTAATTAGGACGAAGAGGCTGAGCCGAAAATAGTGGATGCATTATTCTAAATGACTCAACTTTCTTTTTATTATATATTGGACATTTTAGAGAAGGTTGTGAATACTACTCCCAGTAAGATAAAGTGAAAAATGAAATTTAGATTAAATTGCTTTACTATTTCCTTTTTTTCTTGTGTGGGGGTAGGCTGACTGTGTCACTTAACAATTTTGGATTGCATGAAAGCATGATTTGAAAATAAAATGGGTGCATGACTTGTTAATTGTCCTAGAATTACATTTTGAAACTGGGAGGTGCTTATTGTGTGCTAAGTTTCGAATGGTCATAAGGATGACTCAAATGTACGCTAGATTTAGAAGAACTCAGAGTTTTGGTGGACTAGGCTTAGGAGTTGATGTGTTACTACTGTTGATGCTGGATGTATAGAAGAATTATTGGAGAAGAGGAAAGGGGAGATTAGAAGAGAAAGGAGGGGGGAAATAGAGAGAATAAGAGGGAGAAAATAGAAAGAAATTGGGGGTAGAATATCAATTTTTATTATTGAAAGGCTGTTTTATTACATTGCCATAACCCCTCTTTTTGATAAGGATGAAAAAAATCTAAAATGAATTTCCGGGCGTGAACAGTACCCCCGAGAACAGTACAATGAACAGTAATATTTTTTTGGGGGGGGCTGCTGCTAGTAATCAAGGCTGAAACTTGGATGGTTGGGGTTGCCTTTTTGGCATAGGGCTGGTGGTATAGTTTTATGTAGAATTATGGTGGTGGATGGAGTGTATATATGGTTTGAAACTTGAACGGGCTTGTGTGGTGGATGAAGGTTTGGCCAAAGAAAACGAATTGAGCTCTGATACCAAATTGATGCCAGATGTACAGAAGAATTATAGGAGAAGGGGAAAGGGGAGAGAAGAAGAGAAATGAAGGGTAAAATAGAGAGAGGAGGGAGAAAATAGAGAAATTGGGGTAAGAATATCAATTTTTATTCATTCAAAGGTTGTTTTATTACATCGCCATAACCCCTTTATATCGGTTTCAAAAATCACAACTAAGTAAAGAAATACTATAAAAGTTGTTAAATCACTCTCTAATCACGTTTCCTAAAATACGAATCAAAATAGGAAACTAAATAAATAATTATCTCCTATAATATTGCATCAACTGTCCTCGCTTGACCTACAAATTGAGATGTATAACTTTAGAACCCTCTAGACTAGGATAACATTAAAAATGATGGCAATTAGTGTTGTAATGAGTCTCAAAAAGGGGGTTGGTGGGGGGAGGCAGAATGGTGTAAGAACTGGCTACACAGCTAATATCTGTGGTGCTTAATGGGCAGTACACCCTGTGACTGTGGCCATACATGATGTCTGACTGGGGCCATCTAAAAGATAATCTGTATATATGTCACCTGGAAAAGAATGGCGTCTACAGTCCGTGAGTTGCGAATTGTTCTTCCTTTTGGGGGTGGATGAAGTGGTAGCCCCACTGACTCAGGCCATGTAAAAGATAATCTGTATATTTGACCCTGAAAACGAACGACGGCTACACTGCATGAGTTTCTGAATTGCTGTTCTTGGACGTGCTAGTGAATGACATTGAGTTCTTGCACTGATGGTCTCTCCTTCTTGTTCAACAACGGGATAAAAGGTTATCAATTGCTTATTTGGGTAAAATTTTAATTTGCTGAACTTATGTCATAGAAATTAGTGGGGGATAAGTAGGTTGTTGTTTTGGGTCCTACGATATGGTTAAAATTAATGTTTGATTTCGACCATTAAATTGTAAGGAAATTATAATGTTTCCCAAACATGTACTAAATATAGTTTTCTATTTGCTCTGTTTGCCTAATGGTGGAGTTATTCTAACCTCTTATTGCTGGGAGGCCAACGATGATAACTGAAACATTTGCAAAAATTCATCAAGTTTTCAGTTGTGACTTCAGATGTTCAATGAGACAAATGTTTCGTATGCTTGATCTTTCTGGTACAATTATTTTTCAAAACCTGTTAATTAAAGTGGTTTGACTTTTAGTTATATTTTAAATGACATACCAATGCTTGTGTTGAACTGGTATACGTGATTTTTATATGTAACATCTCTATTGTCTATCTTTACAGAAATTTTTTCTTGGCGGGAGGCTGATTTTTGGACCTGATGCTAGGTCACTGCTTGTCACCTTAATGCTAATCATCATCCCAGTCATTATCTTTTGTGTTTTCGTTGCTAGGCATCTTCGCCATGAGTTTTCATCATATAATGCAGGATATGCAATTCTGGTTGTGGCAATTGTCTTCACTATTTATGTTAGTTCCCCAAATCCTTTACTTGGTTGTTGACTCTGCTTTAATTATTATGAAAATGCCTTTATTTGTTTGCTGATGTATGGATTATTGAGGCTTACCTAGTCACTTATTACTTATATGGGTAAAGTTATATTGACACCTAATTGTTAATATTTCGCCCTTCTTTTTTTTTTTTTTCCTGATTGGCACGGAGAGATGGGATCTGTGTTACCATTTTAAAAAAATTAAAAGTACTCAATATACTTGTAAACTAGGTTATAAATCTTTAAGGGAAGGCATAATTCATGGCAGAAGGGATAAGTTTATAAGAGAAGTTAGAGATGCGAAGCAAGTACAAATGCACTCGAGGATGCTTTGAATCTAGTTTCAAATCCTGGAGCCAGCAAAGAAAGTATGAAGGATGTGAATCTGGTACTGCTAACAGCAATGCTTTGTCAGCAACTGTATACACAGAGTTCAAATCAATCAGTGAGAAAACAACTCATTGATTGGGGATAATCTGCTGGATTCTAATACCCTATATTTGATCAGGCTATTTCAAGCTAGAGGGACTGACCACTAGGATTTGTAAAACACAATGTGTATTTTGTGTTCATGATAGGACTGATCAAATGATCTCAGATTGACTTGCATAGCAATTGAACAGTGGATATAGTTTATTCTATTTAACTGACTGCTAGCAGCGTGGGATAGTATATGATCAATTTGGTTCTATTTCTTTAAATTTGAATTTGGCACCCCTGAGGCTAAGAAGCAGTGGATCATGGACACAAGCAAAATCATTACATCCCACTAAATGGTTTTGAACACCTAGGAAACCTTATAACTGATGCTTGAAATACTTAAATTGCCTCTCAGCATGTATGTGCATTGGCTCTAACATACTGGTCAGTTAACAAAGGCAAGAATCTGAATGCACTGAAACTCTTCTCAAAGGAGCTCCTATCAACCTTGTATGTTTGGGGAAGCTTAAATCAGAAGTTGAGCTTTAACTTGGACTCATGTAACTCACTTAAAAAAAGAATAAAACAATGACCTTGTAACTACTACTAAACTTCACGAGGCAAGCAGGCAGATGATGTCATTGTTCGAGTGCTTCTTTTGATATCAGCTAAATCTTGCAGTGATTGCTGATGTGGACTATTTAAAAGATAGCTTTTCAGGCTAGTTTGGGTTGTTCGATGGATTAGATGAGTTTCTACTCTTGGTTATGCTAGTATAAAGATGGTAAAGTTCATACTAAAGGAAGGAGAGGGCCTTAAAGGCTTTTATTTGTGTACAGCTGACCTCTCACTCGTACACACAATTGTCTTTTTGTATGCAGCATGACAAGGAATACAGGAAAGATCACAAACATTCTTAATAATACCGCCTTATGTGGGTGCGTAGGTTGTCTTAGGTGATGCTATGCACTTTGTGGAATGGCTTCTTAGATTGTAGTGAGAGGATAGTATAACTGAGTGATTTTGACCTGTCTAAGTTGAAATATTGCAGCATATAATATTAAGTGGAATGCTTAAGGTAGTTCATCTTGCATAAAATATTCAGTTTCTTAATTTTATGTTATAGCTATGTGTCATGGTTTTTTTATTGCACGTAGTGCTTGGTATATAATGTAAAGTTAGGTGTGACTGGAATAATTCCTTGATTCATTTTGATAGGTATTGGTGCTTCTTCTACTTACATCAGCTCGGGATCCAGGTATTGTTCCCCGTAATTTACATCCACCAGAAGAAGAGTTTCGTTATGACACTGCAGCATCGATGGAGGTTGGTGGAAGACAAACACCAAGCCTCCAATTCCCTAGAACGAAAGAAGTAATAGTTAATGGGATCCCTGTCAGAGTTAAATACTGTGATACCTGCATGCTGTATCGCCCTCCTCGTTGCTCGCACTGCTCTATCTGTAACAACTGTGTGGAGCGTTTTGATCATCACTGCCCTTGGGTGGGCCAGTGTATAGGACTGGTGCGGTTTTCACATGATTTTTTTTCTTTTTCACCTGCTCTTTTCTTCTCGACTTTTTTATTTGTGTTGTCTTTCATTTTGCTCCCATTCTTTAGCTGCTTTCTTACACCAAAACATTAACTGATTCTTCCCTTGAATATGCAGCGGAACTATCGTTATTTCTTTTGTTTTGTTGCTTCCTCAACTCTTCTTTGCATCTACGTGTTTGCCATATCTGCTTTTTATATCAAGGTTCTTATGGATGACCATCAGAGCACAGTCTGGAAGGCAATGAAAGAATCTCCTGCATCTGTGATTCTAATGGCCTATTGTTTTATTTCTCTGTGGTTTGTTGGTGGACTCACTGGTTTTCACTTGTATCTGATAAGCTCAAATCAGGTCAGTTACTTTTCTTGTCTTCTAGGTCTTATATTTCTTTTATTATATTAAGGTTTTAGCTTGTTTAAGACTAGCCTTGCCATTGGGTGGTTTGTCAGAGATTTCCATCAAATTATTTAGAATTTGGTTCTAGTTTTGGTTAAATGCGTAGTTAGTGTTGTGAAACAACTCATCTCTTATATGCGTGTGATAGTCTGTCACCATGTGTAATAGATATTTGTTGGTTTGACATTGGCAACATCTAAACAAGATATTAGGGAGACACTTTGATACTGATATTATTTGTACACATTCTTTTCTGTCTGATTGCCTTTTAGATTTGTGCTATGATGAAACAACTACTTCCCTTTTTTTTCCTGATTTGACGGTTGGGTTAGGGGGTGGGTTTCAGGATGGTAACCAAGGAAAAGAACATTTCTGGGTATGTTATCTCGGCCTTGTTGTGAATGTATGATTTAGACACAGAAATGGAATTGTATGGAAGTAACTACCTTTTCCCATTTTCATTTTTTCCTCTTCCTATTTTCTTTTAGTCTTTTCTTTTTGGTCTGGGGCATGGATTGAGATAGGGGAAAATTTTTGTGTGATTGAGAACCCATGCAGTTAGTTCATTCCCAAGTTCTTTGTTTTGTGTTTAAACAAATTCCTTGTATTTGCTCTCAGTTCTTTTTATATAATTTCAAATCATCTGTTTGTGCCTCCCTTCTAAATCAAGTGTTCCTTTTATGAGTCTGTTCGCAACAATATTGTAGACAAAGCCTTTTATATAAAGAAAGTGCGGTCGGAGGATGATATATATATATAGAAATTGCAGGATTTACTTTAGTTTTATACATGCTGAAATTTTGTTAATGGATCGAGTTCCAAACATTGGAAACTAATGTGCATTAAGATAGAGAATAGGTCTAATTGATAACTATAATTGACCCTATTAAACCAAGAAAACCTAGAAAAATTTATGCCCAATTCTGTAAAGCTCGTATAACAGCATGCAACACATGAGCCACTTTGACAGTGAAATCATATAAGGCTCAAATTACATCAGAAAATAATTTTTATAAGCCAACACACTAGATCACTGCTCATGAAGAGATTTCTAAAATTGAGGAATTGTTGCCAACTTTGTGTTTGGGAAACCAGCCAGCAAATCTAAGTCCTAAATACTGTTAATGAATCCTAGTTAGTAAATCAGTAAACTAGCCTCGAAATAAGGAATATAATCTGTACACATCAACTTTCTTATAAGCTCCTTCTGCAAATTTTATATAGTCACGTACGAGTCTCGTGTTTTGACTTGTAACATGAGACTCGTACGGGGCAAGCTATACTGGCAAAATTTTTAGTGTTGCATGGCAAAATTAGATACTAATTGGGAATTCGGAAATTGTTTGAAATGAGCAGAGTACCTCATAATGGAATTTTTTTACTGATTACTGTTTTGACGCCTACACAAAATGGAGTTTTTTATACAAAGATGAAAAGATTGTTAACCATATTTTTGTTCATGGTGACAGACTAGCACAAATATATTAGTTGCAGAGTCAAGTACCATATAACTCTTTCGAATCACCATGTGGTATGTTAGTGATTTAAGGTAGTGAATGGGATCTACCATTCTCTTAAGATAGTCCTTGTCCTTGCACGCCTTTTTTTCTCTCTTAACCCCTGTTTGTGTCTACGGAAACAGATAAGAAAAGGACAAATGTACAGTACATTACTCGCCAGATAAATTTTGGAAATACGTTACTAAACATTGCACTGAGTTTCTGAACAATGAGTGTGCCTTTGTGTATTCTAATTGAACTGCTGTATTTATTAGTACTTGGTTGATAGCAATTGTCAGAAGGGGTAAAACTTAATTCTTTACTGATTTGACAAGATCGTTTCTTTGAAATGATGGGATGTATGTCACTGCCATCCACGTTTTCTCAGACCATAATTGGAATTTCTTATGATGTATGTAGGGATTGTGTATTATCCCTCGACAATTTATGCGTTCTTATAATTTATAGTTTCTGCTCATGTTTTGACAGACAACGTACGAGAATTTTCGATATAGAGCTGATAACCGAGTTAATGTTTATGATCGTGGTTGTTTAAATAACTTTCTCGAAGTGTTCTGTACGAAGGTGAAACCTTCAAAGAACAATTTCCGAGCTTTTGTACAAGAGGAGGCCCAAAGATCCACAACTGCACCCATCACCCGGGAAGCTGAAGCTGAAGATATAGGCGACCGTCGCATGAAAGTAGAAGATGACATGGACATAGGTGGAGATCTTTTAAAGATCTCCCAACGTCATAATATTGAAGACATCGAAGCAGATATTCGTAGCAGAGGGAGTGATGTGCCACATCATAATTCCTCCAAAGCCGATTCTGCTCTTGGTTCTGATAGACGAGGCCCTGCTGTGCAACCCGACACATGGCACTCGAGCTGGGGGAGAAGTGGGAGCTGGGAGATTGCAAACGAGGCTGTTGGCACAAATTTAAATGTCACAGGAAGTAGAAGTTATGCCACACCGAAAGAAGCACACCAATGAGCACAAAAGGACCGGTTGGGGGAGCATATATCGATTAAGAGGTGACATGTACAGTACTTGGAAGGAACCGTCCACTTGGACAATTGTTGGTGCTTTCTGATTTTCGGGAGGAAAGATGCCATCTGTGAGGTAATCTATGCATAGTGGATTTGATTTCGTTTGCATTAGAACTTGTTTTTATCATGTCATCTTTCTTGAATGGACTGGTCGACTCTATTTTTGACAAAAACGGTGAATAGAAATGTCTTCATAATTTATGGGGAAGACTAGGGAATTGCTTCATCTTTTTTGTATTTTCCCTCTAACCTTGATCTGGTGTCTATTGATGTGTAATGGTGTGCTTTTTCATGGATTGATTTTTCTCATACTGGCTTCATTCTTTGTGTAATTAACTTCCCTCTCATGTGTAAAAGATATCCAGTTTTCTGGTGTGATTTTTATTTATTTGCCCCCAAATTTTAAGTATCCAAGTGTAAATTTGGTGTACATCAACATCATAGCTGATTTACTTAATTTTCATTGCTTGAGGTGGCGTTTGGATTAACTTTCTCCTTTTCTTTATTCGACCGTACTCTTGTACCTTGTTCTTGATAAACAGTATATCTACATTAAAGGCCACTCCCTATGCCTGCCCTACAGGGACCATGAGCAATGTCGTGTGGAGGTAGAAGATGATGGATCGAGGCTAGTTTGTTCGATTCTAAATCCCCTTAATTTGTAGACATTCTTTCAGGGCATCAATCTAAGTCTAGTGAAAGTTAAGGGGATGTTTGATAGATATTATTGAGGAAAAAATGTATTTTAAATAGTGATATGATGGAAAATATGTGGTCAAAAAGTAATGAAAAGTTATTGATGTGATATAAAATGTTATTTTATTGAAGAATATATGGTTGAAATGTATTTTGAAAGAATGTATTTTCAAAGAATGTGCCGCAAACGGGGCTAAATGAAATTAAAGATAAATATAAACTTTATTCGAGTTTATCCTAATAAAAGCACTATTTAGAAGATTAGAAGCATGTGTCCAAAATGCACTATTACTACAGTAAGATGTGCAAAAAAAAAAAAAAGTTGACAAGTGTGTATCCTTGTTCTGATGGAGCATTTACGTACTATAGTACATGTCTACAACGTGGCTGGTGCTGTTGCCTCCCCCAATTCTACATCATTCATGAACAAGCGACTTAGTACGTATTTGACAATTATCTTTTCAAATTCATTTTTCACTATATTTTTTCACAATAAAATATTCTGTATATAAATTTAAATTTTTTTTAACTTTTTAATCACGTATTCTTCAAAATTCATATTCTTATACGAAAAAAAATCCTCTTTATAATAGTTGTCAAACAGGGACTTAATATTGTAAGGCGACACATTGTGATCAGACTTTACGAAGATGGTTCGAGCTTTAGTGATCAATGGTCAAAGACTCGAAGGTACTTAGTCATGTCGGAATGTAGGGGTGAATTCTAAGAGTTTGTGTATGACTTTCGAATAATGCTAGATAGCCATAAGTTTTCGTTGTCATACTTGATAAATTCAATTAAATGAATCGTGTGATATCTCATTTAATATCCTGCAGTTGTCATCTAAAACGATATTTGACACCAATGATACCGAATAACGTTACACGATTTTATAGAACCTGCTATGAATGAAATCAGCTTAATATAAGAGATCCACAACCACCACTTTAATCAGTTTTGACATTGCATAGGAACTTCGAGGCTCAGGGTGTTATTCCTCAAAATAGCTATAGCAACCACTAAGACCCATGTTGGGTTTAGATAAAAATTAAATTTTTAATAAATTTTGATAAAAAAAAATAAAAAAAAATTGATAGAATGTGAGGTTAAAATGTCACGAGTCTCATGAAATATGTGGTTAAAATTACCTGTTGACTTTGATTTTAATTTTAATTCAAATTTCTAGGTAGACCAAACAGGCTTTAAGTTTAATTTTTCTAATCAAGAATGTTGATTGGTCTGCTCACCCACGTATTTTGTGAAAATGTTGTCATAATTTTTTTACAATTGTAATGATTTATTAAATCTAACTTTTCCTTCAATGGCAAGCTACAACATTTGTGCTATGATCAAACAACATAGGTTCGACCTCGAGCTTTCTTAAGTCAATTTTTTATGCTAATCATCGGAATCATGCCTGATAAACGATATATCGATATAGTCGAGGTAACATAAAAAATAGAGACCCTTTTAACCATTAGTTCATATTTACATCAAACAAATCGAGCTGACATGTAGTTTGGGTGCGTATTTCACATGTGCAACGTCAAGTATTATTCTATTCTTTGTCGTAGTAATATTCTATTTTAGTCGGAAAATGAAGTGCCCCACCCCCACCCAAGTCACTTGTTATCCCACGTGGGTTGCGATCTCATCTACAAGATAAAGACAACTCTTGTTTATCAATTTTGTGTCTTATCTTAGACAATGTGACATTACAGAGGTAGAAAGTGACAACTAAATCTTGTTTGAGACGTAAACTTCAGTTTTAAGGAACTAAGTAAAATCTATTTTTATTTATTTAATTTGGGATATTTTGTTCACGAAATATTTTAATAATACGCAATAAGTTATCGCTGTCGATTTGGTTTAGGACTAATCCACCCACTATTTCTTACTATCAAAACGAATATCAAGGGCAGTTCGAGATTTTCAGCATCTTGCGATGATATTTCATAGGGGTCAACACTGCTCGATTTTTAAATAGTTTTGTGATAAATTTTTCAATCAAACCATCTAAAAGTAAAAAAAAATTAATAAATAATAAATTGAGTCGGCAAAATATATGGAAGAAAAAATAAAAATTCATGACGTGTATTGAGAATTTTCATCTAACTTCATTTAAATATATTATTTAGACTGAAATCATGCACTTAAATACCTTAAGAAAAGTGCTCATTGCCAACAAAATCGAGATTGTTACTCAATTTATGCTGTAAAAAAAAACGAATATGAATTAATATTTTGTGATTACCTTATCGTGACTTCTACATTCAAATGAGTATGTAACTATATATCAATGTTTTAAAAATTGGATCAATCCGACATGTGCAATTGGGAAAATCAGTAAACGGGACCAAAATCGGTTCGGTTAGGCTTATAAGACTTCTAATCAAAAACCCGTCCCAAAATCCGTTAAATTATCCGGTTTTTGAAAAAATATCCAATTGATTCAACCTATGTAGATATATATTCTATATAAAAAAAATTTAAATGTATATTTTTTAATTTTTGTAAATGTATATTTTTAATTTTTTTTAAAAAATCACGGACAGTTCAATCCTGGTTCAACATTTTGACATTTGACCCTTTATTTTTTTCGGGTCGATGATCGGGTCGATTTTTAAAATATTGGTATCCATTGTGACTTCTCCATTTTCAATTCAAACATGTAGTTGGTTGGTGATTTAAAGTATGATTTCAACAATCTCCCTTTTGCTAAAAAAAAATTGCATCATTTATTATTGCTTATTTGTGACCGTCGAACTTAGTTGCGATTATCCCGTATCCTTATCGTGTATAATTTATTCATTCCGTGACCTCAACATATTCATCACTCCTTCGTGACCAAGAGACTGCTCATTTCGAGTGTAAACTATAATCAGAATGTGACTAGTTTAATCAATGTTTAATTGTGAGAAACAAACTTAGATTTCATATTTCTGTTTGGTGTGTAGAATATATTCAGTCTATGACCTTAGTTTAGGTGTTACTTATTTGTGATCGTGGGGCTCATTACTTATTAGTGCTTATTTCGAGCATAGAATATAATCAGTTTGTGACCTCTAAAAATTGACTCTTGTATGATATCTTTATGGTAGATGTAATGACGTGTGTGACCCTAAAGTTTTCTCTAAGAACTGTTCTTTATGTAATTTTGTGACGTGTGTATGCATGTGACGGTGTAATTTGTGACTTGATGTCATAATTATAACTTACTATTCTTTTGGTATTTTTACAGCAATGGTTTATGTTCACGTTGGACTATTGCATGGAGGCCAGGCATCAGTGTGACCTATTACAATTTTCAGATTTTGATTTAGTGCCTTACTCAAGTGTTACATATAAGATTTGTGACCGTGACTGAATGTCACAAAAATGTGATAACATAGCTTATGTTGTATGTACAAATGAAGAATAATATCGAAAAAAGGAATTTTTTTTTTTTTTTTTTTTTTGGAAAAATATCATTTCATTCAAAAATTAAGATTGTGATATATTTCGTTGTTGGACTCTGACCTAGATGTTATTGTGACCTACAATATTTGTAATATGGTATGTGCATGTGACATAAGTGTTATCTATGTTATCTTATTGAAAACATTCAAAGCATTAAAAATGTGTTTTGAATTTTATGTTATAAGTGTAACCTTATTTTCAAAAATGCATTTACGAAATTACTGCACTTTAACAAGTTTTAAATATTATGTAAAACTGAAAACAACAAATCAAATGTACGCTTACTTTCTAAACTAAATCAAACCAAACTAAACTATTTTTTTTTATTTAATTGGATTAGATAAAATTTAAATAATTTATTTTCAGATATTTATTAAACGGTTTGACGGTTTAAAATAGTTAACAAAAATTGAAACCCAAATTAAATCCTTTCAAAATATTAACAGATCAACATGGACCCAAATTAACGATATCAAAAAAGCGATTTTGATTTGATTTTATGATTTGACGATTTTGTTGTTCAATCCTAATATCTCATATCTGCCTCATCTAAAGAGATTACCAACTGCAAGCATGGATATCTTATTAGAATCATGCTACATATATAACATTGATTGACACGTTAGTTTGACAACATCCTATTTGATATCATCATATTCATCAATTTTAAAAAAATATTTTCCACATCACATGCTATAATTTTGACAACACATAATTGTTAAACTTGTTGTCAACCAATGTTGCAGGCTTAATTTTATTCCTCTCATTGCATATCAATCAAAGTACTATCTTCATGTATACCAAATAAGACAAAATTGAGACTTCCTATTGCAAGATATTTTAGCCCTTTGAGTGATTTTTAAACAAAATAAAAGTCAACTAAGTTCGATATATACTAACCCAACAAAATATTTGTAACGATATGTCCAAATGAATACATCAAACTTTTACTCTCGTAGGTCACTATCAAACTATACATTAAAATCCTCGTCCCATTTTTAGCGAACCGACCCTGCAAAATGGACAAAATTTTAACATAACGTTTATTTCAATTCCATCCACTAGAAAGCTCCTTGGTCGGGGGCATGTAAACGAAGGAAACGTGCCTAAAAGACATAGCGAGTATAGATACTTCATACAATGTCTCGTTTAAAAACGATATTATAAAATTGAACCACTCGTGAATTTTAGATTAATCAAATTACATATCTGCAACATTTAAACTCTAGTACAATGTCATGTCTTAATTATTGTCATGAACATGTTGAGAGGAGCTCTTAAATGAATTTAAATACCATTAACATAATTTATTAGAAGTGATGATTTGTTTCCAATAAGTGAACTATTGAACTTAAAAATATCATTACTCTCTATTCTATTACAAATGAATCATTCTATTTCATTATTACCTTGTCAAATAAAAAAATTTACTTTTTAACCAAACATTCTCCAAAAATAACTATTACAAAATTCATTTTTACATAAAAATGGGACTCAATATACAAAATCAACTTTCACGGCCAACACCGATATTTCTATTTGTAAGCTAATGAATTTTGTTGATGTTTCTGCTTAAGCCCTATTTTTAATTATGAAAAATGAGTTTTATAACAATGATTTTTTAAGAATGTGTGGTTAAAAAGTTAAAAAAAAAAAAAATTGATTTATGTGTAAAATTATTTTAATAAAAAATATATAATTGAAAATGAATTTGAAAAAAAAAAATGAATTTTTAGACAATGAACCAGAACGGATGGTTAATGAATAAAATTACAACTTCAATTATTTATTAAAAAAGTAAAATTTCACCACCACGCGTGCAATTGTCGGATTGAAATCATTGGCCAAAATAAGTTGAAATTTTTGAATTAAAATGCAACTTGAAAAAAAATATATATATATAGACAGCCGACAAGTTGATCATTTCTACTTACTCGCTTAGAAAATTAACATACAAATACCTTCTAGAAACCTATAACCGATTCTTACCTATTTACCTTTGATCTTCTTATATATTTATAAAAATATATAAATATTATTAAATCTCTGTTTGGTGTAGCTTAAAATTTGATATAAATTTAAATCAAAATCAATCATTAATTCTAATGACGAGACTCACAATATTATCAATGTTTCAACTATATATTTCACTATTTTTATCAAAATTTACTAAAAATTTAAATTTTAACTACGATAAATAGGGATAAGCATAAATCGAGATAATTTAATCAATGATCACTGAAGCTCATTAACTTTGTTATAGATTACTACTTATTCATCAAAATTTAAAAAGTTACTCATTGCTCACTCAAATTTGAATAAAGTAACCCATCAATTATCAATATTATTTTCATCAATGTAGCAAAATTCAATGAGCTGCGAATAGTTTTGTTCAAATTCAGGTGTGTGGTATAATCTTTTAAATTCCGATAAGGATGTAATATTCTACTGCAAAATATAACAAATAATGAGTAACTTTTTAAACATCGATTCGCAAATAGTACCTCTAGCAAAATCAGTGACTACTAATTAAATTATCTCCTCCGCGAAACAGAGGAAAAAAAAAAGAAGTAAAAAAAATTAGCTAGAAGATGAAGGATGGTGGGTTGAGCTGGTCCATGGTGGTGCAGGATAAGTTGGTGTGTTTTCTTGAGTTTGATTTCCTCGTGTCTGTGAATTATTTGCTTCTTGTTGATTGGGGGGCTGCAGAGGATATGAAGCAGCAGCCGCCATTGATGAGTCATAAAACATTTGTTCTAACAAGCTTGTGGGCTGCTGTTGTTGAAAATCAGCAGTGTTTTGAAGTAACTGTGAGTATTCCCAGTAGTCCCTTGCAGTTTCAGATATTTGAAGAGGTTGGTTTTGGAATAATGCTGCTTGTGGTTGTGGTTGTGGTTGTGGTTGTGGTGGTGGTGGTGGCGGTGGAAGTGGCGTTGCCGCCGCTAGGGTGGTGGATTGTGGGAGTGGTGGTGTCAAGTTTCTGACAGTTTCAGGGAAATTTAGTTTGGCTTTGTTACCTCTGAATCTGATTGCAGCTTCATCATATGCTCTAGCGGCTGCTTCAGCAGTTTCAAATGTGCCTAGCCACACTCTTGCAGCTTTGTGTGGATCCCTTATTTCTGCTGCCCATTTGCCCCACGGCCTCTGCCTTACCCCTCTATATTTTCTTCTTCTTTCTACATGTTCTACTGTTGAGATTTCTGGTGGCGGCGGCGGTATCTGGTGTTCCACGGTGGTGGTGGGGATTCCGCCTGCTTCTGCCTCCTCTGGGACCAAATAAAAAAAAAAAGAACAAGTGATTAAAAAATGCTTAACTTGAATTACTACTAGAAAACGGGCTATTAGCGACGCCTAATTTCCAACTGATAGAATTTCTCTCATTTTTGGCGAGTAATTGCGAGATTGTGGACAAAAGTATGTCGTCTCAGTATTATTTCACATGGCATGTGGTCTTTCATTTTTACTGCCTTCATCGTAAAGGTGTCTTGAAATATCTCCGATACTAATAGTAGGTGCAGATTGAGGAACTCGAGCACCAACCTAAAGTCTCGACTCGGGTCCATGAAGTTGAAAAGTTTTAAGGATGAATCAGTGTTCAATTATCGAAACTAACCAGTTTTGACAGAGAATGATGATTCTCCAAACCCGCCATAGAACCTCTGGACTTGCTCTGTAAACTGAGTAACACTATAATCTTGATCTCGTGTTCTCTTCTGTCCAGCCAAAGATCCCGAACTCGACGAAGAATATGGCGATGAAGGCGAATACTGAGTATTTCCAGAGCCACCGGCACCACTTGGATCAGGCCTAAAGCTCCAATCTCTGTAAGTCTGTTCCGGGACGGCCTGCTTTAGCGTTGGCCCCATTGCCGGCATCTCTCCTGTCTGATTGTATAATGAAAACATTGGTTCCCCCGCCCCAGATAGTAGAAAGTTTCCTTGTTCTTGTTGTAGCTGCGATTGCATGCTTTCCCATGTTTGTATTTGTTGATAAGGCTGAGTTGTGTTGGCAAAGCTGGTGGAGGTGGTGGTTTCTCTACTGCCTGATGCCGCCGGAACTCTGATAAACTCGCCGCTGTCCCCCGGATTAGCCACCTTTAATATTAAGAAACTGTACCCGATAAATCAAATTAACAAGACCCCAAATTCCATATACATATAGCTTCAAGATCAACCTCTACATCCACCTTTGTATAGCACATCAAACTTGTAGCTTGTTCAATGTAACAGTGCTCTCTCTCTCTCTCTCTCTCTCTCTCTCTCTCTCTCTCTCTCTCTCTCTCTCTCTCTCTTATATATATATCTGTGTGTGTGTGGAGGATCACCTTTGAGCAGTAAAAATCGACAAGCTAAACAAAAACCTGCTAAAGAAATTGCTTTTTGTGGAAGGTAAGATGCAAAAGAAAGAATCAAGAAGAGACTTAGTAGGCAAATTCACACCGTTTGACTTGAGGATGATGATGATGCCAGAATCGTAGTATCTATCTATCTATCTTTTGCTTTTAATGTCGGTTTGTACTTCGAGACGGAACAGAGTTTATCTTTGAAGAATTGGGCTCTTTGTATTCAATATTCATGAATAATTATGTATAAAATGAAACCCACGAGTTTTATTATTTTTTTACGTTTTTAACAGGGCTTGTTTTAGGCTTTCACGACTTTCATCTAAAAATAAAGTAAATAAAGTACGAATATCTCTCATTCGCTTCAATGACCATACTAAGCCCCTCGTGAGGAATAAAACATAAAAAATTATCTAAAATTATTTAATTGATGAGAATTGTGATCGAAAAGTTGTGAATCTCATAAAATGTGTGGTTAAAATTAGTTGTTGACTTTGATTTATATTAAAATTTTAATTTTAATTTTTTAACAAACAGGGCTAAGTTATGTTTGGCAATCATTATTTTAAAATTATTTATTTTTTTAACTTATATTTTATCACACATTACACAATAAAATATCTCACGTGTAAATTCAAAAAAAATTCTTTACCTTTTAATCATATTTTAAAAAAAAATCACAATTCAAAATATTATTATTATTATTATTATTATTATTATTATTATTATTATTATTATTATTATTATTTTAGAATATTGATCATCGGACTAGAGCCCACATCGCTAACAAAATCCACGAAACCAAATCTTCACTCGCATAAATATGACTAATGTATGAGATGACTACCGCGTAACAATTATGCTTCATGTATAGGTGGGGTTATATCACACACGTGGGTAGGTAATTTTTTTTCTTTTTTATTGAAGTGGGTCGCACGTGGGATCCATCTCACGCGAGGGGGTGTAGTGAGACATTTGGCTTAATTCACCGCATAGACACCCAAAGTTACTTTACCTCCAGGCAAACGAGTCGGTCGCCTAATGCCTCGATTAGATGAAGTCCAAAATTTTAAAAATTTTCATTCCAGATATATTATATTAAAAAAAAATTCTTGAGTCAGATTTTTTTCCCGATAATAATCAAAAGATTATTCTTATAAAATTAATTTATCAACAAAAATTCTGGTACAAATAAATAATTAATATTAATAAATATCAAGGGCAAAAAATCCGTAAGTAACAAAACAACAATAAAATGAATATCTTAACATTAACATTAATGGAATTCTTCGTCATTGATAATGAACTAAAACTTATCTTTGTAAATTTAGTTTACCTATATAATTTTCCTTGTTAATTAAAATAATAAAGATTTAAAAAATATGAGAATATTACTTTGGAAAATGTTTAGTTAAAATAATAAAAATTAAAATTGTCTAATATTAGAGAGGATTTGTTTATTAAAATTGAAATATAATATTTCAATTAATTTAATTTAATTAACTGGGGAAATTTTCATCTATAAATGAAAGTAATTAAAATATAAATGAACAAAAATTCATTTCGATAAAGTAATAGTTGTAATATTATAGATAAGATACAAGAGAAATCCTAAGTAAGTGATGAAATATTAAACAATAAAGAGAAAGTGATGAATAATTAAGTCCTTGCTTAATAAAGATTCTTTTAGTGCATATGTGATTAAAAATTATAAAAAAAAAAAAGGAAAACGTGAAAATAATTTTTAAATTGTAAAATGCGTTGTTGAAAATGAGCGTCGAAGAGAAGTGATTTTCAAATAATCAAAATTAAACAAGAGCAAACCATCCTTCGTTAATGATTGTCAACAAAATCATGAACAATGTTATCAATAATCTTTGACAAGCGAGAATTAGTGATAATTGATAATATTGTTGTCGATAATTTTTTCCAAATCATGGACAATATTCAAATATTAACAATGGTTTTGTCGGTGTTCATTTTTTATTATTTTTGAAAAAATCCCTTTAAAAAATTTGTCTAGGATTACTTTTCGTAAAACAATTAAATTATTTCAGTATTATTTGACTTAAATTTGGTACTTACGTGAAATTTGAAAATTTTTATTTTGATGAAAGTACAATAAATTCACCGATAAATAAAAACACAAATGAAGATGCACTGCAAACTAGCTGAAAACAAATTACGAAGAGCACAAGACTATACTTTGTCACTCATCCCGCAACCGTGATTACTTATTTTATTATTTTTGCTAGTTTTGTTTGAATTATCGAAATATATTGATCTTCGTCAAGTAATATTAATGATTTTGTCGGTGTTCATTTCTTCCATTAAATTTTGTATGATTGTATTTTGAAATACCCCTTTAAAGATGTGAACAATACATAAATCAGGTTTTTAAGTATCGTCATTTCAAATTTAAGGTTAGAGGCTTAAAATTTCAAAAATCAGGTTTTCATTAAAATTTATTTGTGAATTAATTAATTAATTATATTTTTTATTAATAAATATATAAAAGTCACAGATCCATACAATTTGGTCAACATTCAAAAATTTTAAGGTCACAATTAAAAAATTTTATAGGCCACAATTCGTTCATCGATCACAAATTAAAATTTTAAAAGTCACAATTTGTTCATCAGACACAAATCACAAAATTTATAAGTCACACAACTTATTTTATGGTCACAAAACATCAAATTATAGGTCACATATTACTTTTATTGGTCACAAATTAATAAATTTGTAGGTCACACAGTATTTATTGGTCATATACCAACCAATTTATTTGTCATAATTAACAAATCATTTGTGACCACCACCAACATAAACACCACAAAAACACACCATCGCCGCCAACACCAACCCCACATAAACCGCCGCCGCCAACACCACCACCCCCCAATGAAAATGACCTCACCACCACCACCGGAAAATGACCACACCACCACCACCAGAAAATGACCTCACCACCACCACCACCCAACAACCACCACGAACTACTGCACCACGCCAAAACACATAGAACCACCTCAACCGCATCCAAACCAGAAAAAAACCCTCTAGATCGAAAACCACAGCACCCAACCCCCACCACCGCATCCAAACCGTCGTACATCTCGCACAGATCACAAATTTCCACCACCAATTTCAGCCTCCTCTACACAGATCACAAACCCCCCCAGTCCTCGCACATATCACAAACCTCGCAGTCGTAGTCGCATCCACACCAATTTCAGCCTCCTCCGCCTGATTTTCATCAACACCCCCCTGCTCAGCCACGTGTCGCTTCAACCTCCCTACGACGGTAATATGCCAAATTTCGACGTCGGCAGCGGGAAGAAGAGAGAGAGGCGATAGAAAGAGAGGGGAAGAAGAGAGAAGCGAGAGATGAGAGAGACGACGAAATGAGAGAGAATGAGAGGTTAGAGAGAATGTGATAAATGATTTTTTGATTTTTAGGGTTTGAGTAATTATAATTTAGATAGAAATGAATTAATATTTAATATTTAAAATGAGATACTTGATTTTTGTATAAATAAACTTCAAACCTGATTTTTGAATTGGAAATTTTAAATACATGTGGATGTGTAATTTCCTCATTAAAGATTTTGCTTAAGGCCCTCAAATTGTTTTGGGCCGCTTCTCGTGAAACACTAAATTATAATAATATTATTCGACTTAATAATTATGATACATAAATTTTTTTTTAAAAAATCAATAGTTTTGAGCCTGGTTTTTTTTTTTTTTTCCACATGAAACTTTCACATCATTAAATTGCCATGACAAATAGTACGTGAACGCTTTTGTGAAGATACACGTGGTGGTTTGTGCAAACTCATCGATAAGTAGAGATAGAAATGAAGATGTAAGTGACCCCTTTGGGGGTGGCCGAGTTGGTGGAGCAGGTGAACGCAAAGATCGAAGGTCAAGAATTCGAATCCCTGCCGACACTTCCTCGGTCGAGTCTGTCGCACCGGGCTTGCCTAGTGCGGTTTATCTCTCCTGTGTGGTTTGCGGGCTACTGCACATGGAGCGAGGTATACCAGTTCGCACTCACGAGTAGCGGCTGCGGGTTCCTACGTCAACAAAAAAAAAATGAAGATGTAAGCGAAGGCCAAAAAAGAAATTATGAAGAACACACGACCAAACTCTATTAGTGATCACGCATTAATGAACGATATTGTCGATATATATGAATTATCGACAAATATCAATTATGTCAAGTGCTATTAGTGATTTAATGGTGTCCATTTATTCCATTAAATTCTTTTTTTCTGATTATTTTTTAAAAAGCCCATCTAAAGATTTTGCCTAAGGTCCCAGATTGTATGGGTCGCTCCTTGTAAAACTCAAACTTATCATAAAAATATTTAACTTAATTTTTGTTACATGAAATTCAAACCCTTTTCAATATTTTGAGCCTAATTTTTATGAAAGTACATTATCCTCTTGCATCATTAAATTTCCATTACTCAGTTGAAATTTTACTAAATCATCGAGATCATCATCACTTCTCCATCATGTATGTGGACACTTATGTGGGTCATATCCACAAATCCACTAATAAATAAAGACAAATTAAGATTCAATGCTAACGAGCATGAAACAAATTATGAACATATGATCAAATTCTGCCACACATTTCATGGGACATGGTTTAGAGTGTGTGATTTTGGAACTCAACATCGGTGGATGGATCACTTTGGCCAACATTAGGACTTCCATGGGCGGTGGATTCGGGACTGGATAGTGAAGTGCACTTAGAAAAGCAAAGGCATACATGTTAGAAATGTCTCTCATTAATTTCAATGACCACGGCAATTAACGATTAAAACACAGTTGGTGATTACTGGTGACTTTATGGACGATATTATTATTCATAATCACTGAAAAGTGGGTCGGTGATGGCTAGTGTATTGTTATCACTAATTTTGTTTGAACTATGGTCAAATTTTGATTTTTGTCGATGCCATCAATGATTTTGTCAGTGATTATTTTTTTCATTTAAATTCTTTTTATGATTATTCCTCAAAAGACCCCTTTAAAATTTTATCTAAAATCCTTGAGTTGTTTGGACTTTGAACCTCCTCTGATACAATATTAAAATACCATAATGGCCACCCGAAGCATAGTTCAGCAGTACAAAGGACAGGAGTGTGGTAGTCTTCGCTGAACTGGCAGCCGCAGTGTGAGGGTTCGATTACTGCATCTTACAAGGTATGAAATTTGACTATTTGTAGGCACCAGTATGGTAGCTCTTGTACCCTAACCTGCTGAGGCACATCCCGCTATTTACCTTCTCCACAATACTCTAGGGGAGGGGAGGGGAGGGACGGGGCGGTTGGGGGCCCTCAAGGTTGGAGTTTAACATTTTTTTAAATTACCATAATGTTTGATTTAATTATGATCACATGAAATTCAAAACTTTTCATTTTGAACCTAATTTTGTAGAAATACATTGCCCTTCTTATAACATTTTTAAAAAACTTTCTAAATAAAAAATGCTTGCTATTTTAAAGAGCTAATTCTTAAAAATAAAACTTCAAATAAACTATTTTTAACTTTATAAAATAGATAACGAGTTTGACTCTACAAATTTAGAAGTCGAACCCATTCTCTATTCCTACTTATAATAATTGCATTTAATAAGTTACATATTTTAATAATCTACTTTTTAAACTATTTAAATAATATTTAAATTGACTAACTATTAAGATATATATATACACACACACACAATAAAGAGTCAAAAAATAAAGTATTGTTGGAGTGTATAAAAAATTTTATTTTCTAAATTTAAAGTTGTTCTCGCTATCATATGTGAGATACTTTTTATAACTAATCTCTTGATTTGCTCTTACATCATTAAATTATTATAAGGTCATAAGTTAGTAATATGTGTGACCGTTCATAGTCAAGATTACCTTATAGCATATGAGTTGGGTACATGAGATAGACTCATCAACGTAAATTTGGCAAATTAAGAACTCTTTAAAACTTGATTGACTATTCATAATTGATGGTTTCTCACGAAGTTTTTATTGACTCAATTCATATTGTAGCGTGGTAAGCTTTTTTGGTTGCTAAAATATTTGTTTTTAGGTTTGACTGACTAACACATTAAATGTCTATAAAATCCGTTATATGTCCAGCAAAAACTCGTCATTACACCTTACGACAAGGTGATCCCTTATCACCTTTTTTAGTCGTGCTTTGTCTTGAATATTTTTCAAGATCTTTGAAAGCGGCTACAAACAACACTGATTTCAACTATCATCCGAAGTGTGGGCTCTTGAAAATCACACATTT
>CAIGRP010110237.1:0-26671 GCA_903798385.1 Fraxinus cuspidata
TCGACTTTGGAAGAAGCGTTGTATCTTGGGAGACAGACGTCCATAATCCCGTTTGCACTTTATTGGGGGGCGAAATCTGTCTTAAGGAGATTTGCTTTGGCATACCTCGCTTCATCTACTGCATTTTTGTTTATTTATTTTTTTATTATTCATTTTATTTCCTGTATTCTTTCGATTGGGTTAGTCGTATTTTCGACAACATCATATTTACGTTGTCTAGTCACGCTCGTATTTATTTCCAAATTCCAAAGAAATATCTATTAAAATTTCTGAATTTTAACTCGTTCAAAAATAATAACATTGTAAGATTCCAAGGGACGTGATTTTTGGCGAGTCCCTTTCTATAATGGCATGATGCAGGAAAAATAATTTGAAATCTTATTTTCTTCCTCCTCATCTTTGAGCATGAAAGTAATGAAACAAAAACAAAAGAAAAGGACACAAAAGGGTCAAAAAAACATAGCACCATTCTCAAATCCCAAGAAGTATGTAACCTATACCACAAGCAAGGAGAATCCACTGATTATCGATACGGAAATCTTGTCAGATTCTATTCAAATTTGCGTGTCGATCATATTCTGATATCACTTTCATCATTATGAGATTGGATAAGACAACCGATAAATTATCGGTTTATACACATTCTCTAAAAATACATTCTTTCAGAACTTAATTTTTAACCGCTCATTTTTTTATAAAATAATATTTTTCATCATATCAATAATTTTTGTTATTTTTTAATCATATATTTCACATCATATCACTATTTAAAATACATTATTTTCTTAATAATATACATTAAACACACTGCTTACATAATTTTTACTCAATGCTCTTGTTCTTTCTATGAATGATCAAACGATCACAATCCAAAGGGCCAGATAATCATTTTTTTCAAAATACAAAAAAGGGGTATCCTCGTGCTATTTAGCCATGGAGATGTAATTGATAAAAGGGTTTTTTTCCCAATGTTTTTGAGATTAACAAGTATAGTCAAGATTAAAAAGTTTACTTATAAGTAAAAAGTAATTTTAATCTAAATAATTTTTTGTTAGTTAAAGTTTAAACAAGTAAAGTACTTACTTTTATTAAAAGTTATAAAGACGAGTTACTTAGCTACTTTGAAGTAACTCTACAACTCCCTACCCACCCCACAATCACAATTTTCTTGCAAAGCAGGTCTATGTTTAGTGAGGATTAAAATTAAATTTTTAATAAATTTTATTTTAAAGTTGATGAAATATAGTCACTGTTTGGCCCACATTTTGGAGAATTTATAAATTTTGAAATAATGATTGATTGAAAAATGTGTGATTGAAAAATAATGAAAAACTTTAAATTTGTGTAAAATATTATTTTATTTGAAGAATGTGTAGTTAAAATTAAGAAAGAATTTTTTTTTTTAATGGGGCCAAACAAGGATATAAGGTTGAAAAGTTGTGAATTCCATAAAATTCGTGATTAAAATTAATAGTTGATTTGACTTAAATTATCTATAATTTAATCATTAACAAAGAAGGGCTAAGTTCCAAAACATGCAAACTCCCTGAAGATCAGTGAAATATCTACCATCACCCAAACTAGTAAAATAAAAATATATTCAAGAACGTACATACACACAAAAAAAAAATATTAGCTATTTTCAAAAATTAATTAAACATAAATAATTAACAGAAGGGTAAAAAAAAAAACCGATAATTCAAACCACAACAGCAAATATCACCACTCAAAAGTACAAATTGTAAATGAAGCATTTTACTAATCCAGTGCATTAGGGCCAGTACAGTAATTTACCATATGGTTCCAAACCCACTGAACTAAGAACCTTCGTCGGATTCCATTCATGTTATACGTGGCACCATCTTTGCCGTTCAACATTTGTCCAGTGTACGACCCACCTCCTCCAGTTCCATAGATACCCTCACAAAGATCTGCTATTTCCACTGGGAAAACCGGGTCCTGACCCGCATACCAGGCGTTCACTAACGGGTTGGTGGATAGCTCCGCTATTTCGTGACCAATAACGCTTATCATGCCGTCCACTCCAACGTCGTCGTTTGGTGATTTCACTGCTTTCAATCCGGGAATGTAATCGGGTACGGCAAACGGGTAGGCGCATACACCGGGGCACAGCTTAGCGGAGTTACCCACCCAGGCGTACGGTAGCGTATACCCAACAATGGCGGGAAAGGTGAAGTAATGGAACCCGCATACATTGTTGCAGAAATCCTGTACGAACACATCATCGGAGGTCAATAAGAGGTAAACGCCGCTCTTAGGGTTGATCGGAAGTGGCCGGGTGGTGGCAGTGACGGCGGATTTTATCACTGACTGGACCGAAAGTCGAGTTAGGGATTTTCCATGGGAGTAAAACCGGTCGTTTTTCTCCGCCCGGATATGGACATTGCGAGAAATGTTGGCTCCTGTTTGATCCGTGTAGAGTCGAACCGTTTTCCACCACCCCGAAACCGACGGCGGCTTAGAGTCCACGGTGGAGAAGGAGCTGATGAATTCACGGATTATACGTTTCTGGGATTTTTTCCAAATGCCATACCAAATGGGATAAACAGTGATGTTGGATGTGAGTACAGGTCCCATGTGGTACTTCAAGTGAACAAATTCTGAAGAACCTTCATACTTTTTCGACCCACCGAAGAAGAAATCTGTAGCGTTTGGCTTTTGACTGGGCCATGGCCTCCACCCGACAACAGCCCCAGTAAAAAAGAAGAAGGTGAAGAAGAAGAAGAGTGGTGTAAGAGCGAGCGCCGCCCGAAGTGGTGGTGTCTTGGCCATGGCGGTGGTTAGTAGCTCAGCAAATTAGTAACTAGTGAGAGACAGGAGTGAAAGGCATATAAATATATCTATATATATACACGGAGGATATGCATACAAATGATAGCATAGAAATATTAACCACCTTGGATGTCAAAATGTGTTGGAATGGCTAAATAATGCGAGTAAAGCCGTGAGTAATGGAACATAATTTATACCGAAGTTGACGTGGTAGTGCGGGATTGGATTGCATTTTTTATTTTTTCCAGTCTCTCGATGATGTCGTGTCATGTGTTGTCACCAAAGATTTTCTGTCCAAAAATTCTATACTTATAGCATGATTGAAATGATGTATATTTAAAAAGGATCGTGTTAAGCTCGACACTAAAGATTTATTTTAAAGAACTCATAGTTTCAAAAAGATCTTATGCATGTAAAATTGTAGTCTAATGCCCGACATGTTTAACGATGCCGAGTGACAAAGCCAATTAAGAGCACCAGAACAAGAGACTTGCACTAATCACTGCAAGTCTTATCGGCTCAACTCGGTCTAATTTACACTTTCGGATTCAAGTGGACATGGACCGACCATTAGGTAGTGAGAGCACAAATAGTTTGAGGCATGTCATCGCAAGACATGGGATAATCTGGACGAACCGCTACAGAGCAGGTTTAACAAAATTTAATTTTTCTTTAAAGCTGAACAAAAATACTTTTTATCTATATATTTTGTAATGCTTCCATTTTTTTTTTTCAAAAAATGTATTTTGCAATAGTGTTACGATGAAGAATGTGTGGTTAAAAAATAAAAATTAAATTTGCATGTAATATTATTTTATTGAATTGTGGTTAAAATGTGGTTAAGTCACCGTTCAATAATTCATTTTGATGGGGGAAAAAAGAGGCTTAAACAAGGGTTTACTCAGTTATTCACATGTTATGTAGAACCAGATGCATGACCAAACAACTACTTAGGGCCTGTTTGAGTTATATTTTTGGTGTAGAATGTATTTTGAAATAGTAGATTAATGGAAAATGTGATTAAAAATGAAGAAAAAATTTTTAGGTTGCATGTAATATTATTTTAATGAAAAATGTGTGATTAGAAAAATGAGAATCAAACAAGGATTTAATATCAGGTGTCGATCCGATTATCACAATTGAAAGGATAGATGGAGTCTTTAAACAGTCATGCTACATAGACATAATAGTTGACATAATTGTATGAAGTAATTTATCATTGAATTGTTTAAAATACAGTTAATTTTTTCAACCATTATATTACATACTTTCTGACAAAGTAGCATTACTCCTCTTTAAAATGTGAGGGGGTGTAGGAGTGGGGCCAACAATTGGGAATCAATGGTAATGATAGTGCTCTTCGTTACTTGATCAGACTATTATAAGTCTGATGAGTGGTCCAGAATTTACTTTTATGCCTTGCTTTTTCCTGTTCTTTTGCGCGGGAGAAGTAGGGGCAGTTTAGGAATTTAAGCTTGCAATTGGCTCGTCTTTTGATTTTTCCTTTGGACCGCTCTATCCACTTTTTCTCCTTGAAATGCAACACACACTACTGTGTGAAATTTGAATTTACAAAATCATTTATTCCATAAAGAAAAATGTTTTGAGGCACACAAAAATAACTTCTTCTTAAATATAATTAATTCAACATACAAATTTAATACATATATTGATATTTACAAATGATAATCACGAGCTAACTGGTATAGAAATTTTTTAACATCAACACTTGCTGCTTAAATTTGTTAGAACTTAAAGGTTCAATCTCGAAAAGGTAACATACGAAAAGTTGTTTAATTCTAAGATCCAATCAATTTTAGTCATATTAAGTTGTGCAGTTTAATTATTGCTGTTAAAATAGGGAGATGCATTAGAGTTTTAATTATCATAAAAAAATAGATTGACGTTAGAGAAAATAGGATCTGCAATTTTCTCTTGTAAATTTCTTTTCATAGTAGTGAATTACAAAAGAAGCGAACGCAGACATAATCTTTCATTGAGCCGAACTTCTATAAATTTTACGTATTCTTGTATTTTATTTTCTTTTTGTGATTTCATTACTCTCGATGATATAGAATTAGAATTTTTAATTCTCAACAGGACCTCTCTCGATCGAAGAATTGCATCATCTCCACTCCCTCAAGATAATTTATTTATTTATCTATCTTGCTCGGCCTCCCTTGAAGCCAGTTGCAGAATTTTTTTTCGACCGCCGCAGTTAACTATGACCTACGCTGGGGTATATTAGCCAATGGCTATGGACCTATAAATTAAGGGGAAGCTAAGATGTACCTAGTACACTGTTCGGGTAGTTCGTCGAAATAATTGTCAGTAAAGCAGCAGCAGGTTGTACTACAAATGATGCCCGGAGTACTATTTACAAAGCTTTAATGTACAACTAAAGGGCTGTTAGGAAATTGAATGACTTTCGTGTACAAATTTCTTCCAACTTAAGTCATATACCCCACCTTCACCATACTCCCTTAAACGAGCTGCCACCCCAAAATTTATGACATTCAATTCTCTAAGTTAGATCGGAATGAATGTAGTGCATGTTCAGTACGTTGAATTAGATAGAAGTATACAACTTTAGATAAAAAGAAACATATAAAGTTGACCAACCAAATGTGACAATTCTATTTGCGTATGAAATTAATTTGTTAGCTCAAATAAAATCAAATGCTCATGGAACGTTAAATTGGATGTACACAAAGCACCTAGTTGGTTTAGTTAAAAATCAGATTTTACTAAATTTTAATGAAAATTAATGAAAATATATGGTCGATTACAAGGTCTAAACTTCGTTAATATATTTAGTAAGAAACATTAGATAACACTGAACATGTTATTATTATTATTATTATTTTTGTTAAATAGCGCATTCAATATTATGTTCTAAACTTGCATGGCATGATAAGTGTATCACAACTGATGCATAAAATTTAAACATCTACGACCATTTCTAGCAAAACTAATTTGAAGGAATTCCTAAAATGTAGATATCGAGACTTGGTGCATTTTAACGACGTGCTTTGTAGGATTGTACATATCTTATCCTCGAACATTTTTTAGTTCGGTTTAATTTAACGCACCAAACATGTCAAAAAATACACTACTTTTTCATGATAAATTAATGGATATAATCATAACATATGCAATGATGATAGCTATGGAAGGAGGATAGTGACGTTTCCCTAATTAAATACATTAATGGGCTGAAATTAAGGAAATATCAAACACAGCCGAGAGCGATTGTGGGCCAGATGGGGTCCATAGAAAAGCTCAAAGAATGATAACAAATTTTGTACAGTGTCCTTATAGAGCCTTTTACTAGACCCTACACCACCTTTTAAAAAAATTATTTATATTTCCTACACTTTGCTTGCGCGATTAGCTCTTTTGATTAGTTTCATTCATCCTCGACCTTAATGAATTGACTACAAAAGAATCGGTTAAACAAGTTCGTCTCTACTTCACTATTTGTTTGGAAGTATTTAAATTAAAATTTAAAAAGCGAATCTTATGACTTAAAAATGAATAATAAGTTGTGGGTCTATAAAATTTGTAAGTAACATTGTGTTTGATTTGTTTAAAATTTAAACTCGTTGGGAATGACTTTTGTTTTTACTTTTACTTTCAGTAGAAGAGATTTTGAAGGAAGTTGCCTCATTTTAGTTTGGAAATTAATTTTAAAAGAGTTCACTAGTCTGAAAGTGCTAGTAGAGGAAGTCACATTGTACCAATTTTCTCTAAAAATTCTTTTAACTAGAAGAACTATTTTCATAAAATTAGTCAAATGTGTCCAAAAATAACTTGCGTTTAAAAAGCTTCTTTATCAAAGATGCATTTAATCGGGTCCTCAACAAGTTAGCCGTTTTATGGTCATTGGCTTTGGGATAGAAGTGTAATAGTGACCTCATTAACACACAGATGAGAGATAAATCAATCTACATGAGACTCTAATGAATGAATTAAGCTACTCAAACATGGGTTTTTGACGGGGAAAGTTGACAGAGTTGATGTGACGAACTGTAATTCACCTGTTTTTTCTTTTTTTTGTCCATCATCCAATGAATGCCCGTCAAGTATTGACTGTCAACCTTTCCTGTCAAAATTCTCAGTTTGATTGCTAATGAATATATGCATAGTCAAACAAAAAATAACCCCTGTTGAATTTTAATACTGTTGTTAAGGTATCTTTGAACATATTTATTGAAATAAAATCACCGATTCAATGAAAATGGTACGTCGAAAATAGTTACCTTGAGCGACGGCGCGTGAACATTAAGCGCCGTCACTAGAGGAGGGGTAGTAGAAAAGTGGGCCTAAGGCAAGTAATATGGACCAAAATTTAACAGGTTTTTTAGTCATAACTAAATTAGGGTGAGGGCCATAAGATAAGTGGACCCGGTTTATAATAATAGTCTGTCGAAGACCGCTATTCTTACCTAATTTTCATCGAAAAATGCTTACATTAATTTAATAAGTGCTACACAACCTTAACCAGGTCAAAGACACAAATGCACATTAGATGATTTTCACATGGGTTTTATTGGTTTTGAATTAATAAATGAACTTTATTTCTTATAGTACCACATTTATTTTCATTTCAAAAATTCACACCACACATTTTCATCGACAATAATTCAAAATTGAATTTACTTGTACTCAACTACTTTGAATAATCCTATTTAATTTTGGACAAGGTTTTGCTTAGCAAAAATACAGTCCTCGAAAACGAATTGTTCACAAATTAGTCAAAGTAACGATGGCATGTAGTACTTATGTTAACTGTTCATGTAACACAATATGGACGAGTGTATACATTTCAAATCAAGGTAATTAACAAATTAATTATTTAAAAAAGCCAAAACATAATCCAAGTATGTGTATTTAAAAATTAGATTTTTAGTAGATTTTGATAAAATATATGGTTGAAAAATTGATAAAAATCGTGGATCACATAAAATGTGTGGTAAAAATTAATTGTTGACTTTGACACCAAATATGGGCTAAATGTCGAAAATTTCTCACTTTCGAGTTGATTTTGTAGATTATATTATATGAAAAAAAAAATAATAATAATAATAATCGACCACGTTCTATAAAAAAATTCTTTTCTTTCTAAACAGGTAATTAATTTACACCCCTATAAATGAATAGTAGTCCCTCTTAAAAGAATAACACTGTCAAAGATATTCAGATTAATGGGATCCCATTGTTGCATGGTTTGCGAGGTGTCATCAAACATTCAACAAGCAATCTCAAGATCAAGCACTCATGCCTGAAAGTTGTCATTGTATATTCTCGCGGGTCTCAAGGCCGTGGGGGAAGGAGGGGGACTATCGGTAACAAATTTTCTATACAAAAAATGGAAAATGCTACATGTACAGCCCCTCTCACAATAGGGGGCCCACGAATTTTTTATTCGAGGTGGGCCCCCGTTTTTTGTGAATGGAGTGTACACCGAGGTGTACACTGTACAAATAGCATTTTCTTTAAAAAAAATACTCCAAAAGCTTCGAGATCATTGCCTCATTGGCCGAAGATATTGAAATTTAAATTACTTCATTATGAACATGTAACTGTTAATTCATGAATTAAAGATTAGTGATAGTAAATTGAAATAAATTGCAATTTTTATGTAATCCACAAAAGATGGCTTATTTTTATTTAGTAACTTTACTAATGCTGTCATTATTTTAGCTCAAACAGCTTAATTTTGTTTATTTTCAAGCTATCATTAATATATTTGATTGTGATTAAAAGTAAATTTTTAGCTTGCTCCACAACACACACGTTCCGTCAAGAAAACAATTAAATAAAATCTTCTAAGAACTACCAAATATCTTATTTTTCACTAACAAAAAACCCGCGCTTCTTGTCTTTTTATTCATCAATTATTTCTTCATCAACAAAACTTTAGTTGAACACATTATATTTTAATCTCATATTTCTACTTCTTTCACATATAATTGTTCATAACTCATATTAGAAATTCACTCACATGTGCATTTGTCCTTTTTATTTTTATTTTTCTTTTTGGTTAAGTAAACGATAAAAAATAATCATCAATAGTACATTACTAAATAAAAGGTTAATATTGTATGATTGTGCACAATAAAGTTACAAAAAAAGCTCATCCCAAGACATGATTTATTATTACCCTTACTAATGCAATAATCAATGATTAAAGTGGATTAGATAGGATAAATTAATAGCCGAAAGAGCCATCTTTATCACGCTTAGCTTTTATCAAAATCAAATAATAGTGTGTCTTGATATGACAATTTTGATGAAATTTGTGCATAATTGCTGCTTTTGGGGAATCTGTTTTGTTTCATTTCATGAATCATGCTACATGAACAGAGCCACGCATATGCTGTTCAAAGGGGGGGGCGACGTGCGTCCCCTTTAGACAGGGCGTTTGCCCTATTCAACAAAAATAATCCTTATTTCATTTCAAATAGACATGTCATTATGTTCAAAGTGAAAATAGGTATAAAACCTATAGTTTAAAGTTATGTATAAGATTTTCATTGTTCAAAGAAAAACAGAAAATAAGGAAAAAATATAGAAATGAGACAAAAAACTTGAGGACTATAAAAAATTTTAAGTAGATGAAAAAATTTGTACAATCATATAGAGTTTCACTAATCCAAAATTTGTGGTGCCCCTTTTCTTTGCCTTTGTGGCTACAATTACTATCACCAAGTGTACCATTTTTGGTGAGAAAATTAGTTGCAACCAGAGTGTGAGAGTTGTGGGTCGAGCCGCCTTGATGGTGTCGATTTGGTTGGAAGAAACTGACCCCGGTTTTGTGGTGGATTGGAGCCTAAAATCTAACAGTGTTGAAAAATGCTTCCTAATTCCCAACTCCTCACATATGTCTCTAACCTTTTTTGTTATTGAACTGACACCCATTATCTAAGACAATTGAAAGGGAAATTCCAAACGGCATATATTATTCTTCCACATGAACTTGGAAGTGTTGGCTTCTATAATTTTGGCCGGAGGTTCGGCTTCAACCATTTTGTGAAGTAATCAATGGCGACAATAGCAAAGCTTACACTATCCCTACCCTTGGGTAAAGGTCCTATAAGGTCGATTCCCTCATTTGACAAATGGCCATAGGGTAGATATTATCGTTAGTTCTTGGGAAGGTTATCTCTGGATAGTAGAGAAATGTTGACATTTATTGTACTTTCATACAAATTGGATTGCGTCTTTTTTCAAAGTGGGCTAATAGTACCCCTGCTGTAGTGCTTTTTATGCCAATGCGAGTCCTCTAGCGTGGTTGCCACAAACTCCCTCATGAATTTCACGTAGGATGTATGTGGCTTCCTCCCCTCCAACACTTCGGAGGAAGGGTAAGGAAAGACCTCTTTTGTAGAACACTTCCTCTTGGAATACAAAATAGGTTGCCCTTCTCCTAAGTTTGTAAGCTTCTTGTTTGTTGTTTGGAATGACTTGATCTTTAAGGAAAGCTACTATAGGTTCCATCCATGTAGGCTTTCCTTCTACCCACATTACCTATTTTCCCTTAGCAATGGGTGGTTCTGAAAGGTGTTCAATCGAAACAATTGTTAGTAGTTCTGAGTCTTACTACTAGCCAACTTGGACAAGACATCGGCATGGGCGTTTTCAATGCTTGAGATTTAAGCTAGCTCAAATTTTTCAAAAGATAAGGGCAGATCCATTACCAATTTGAGGTACGCAGTCATGCCCTTGTCCTTTGCTGTGAAGTTGAGCAACCTTTTCACTTGCATATTTCTTTAGCCAACCTTAGGCTAGCCAGTAGTGCTTTATATTTAGTTATGTTGTTGGTAGCCTTAAACCTGAACCTCACTGCGTAGTTGAGCTATTGTCCTTCGGGGCTAACAAAGACCGCACCCACTTTTAAGCCTGTCTCCAGATGAACCATCCATGAACAAGTTTCATGTGGGAGGTTCTGCGGGCTTCATTATTTCTTCAATCTCCAGGATTTTGGCAAATTCCACCACAAAGTCCGCCCGCCCATGCTTAGCCTTTGATAGAAGTTCTTATCTTGGAAACGATATTAAACTCGTTAAGCTTAATTACCCATTTCAGCAATCTACCCGAAGCGTCGGGCTTTTGACGCACTTGCTTGAACGGGAAGTTGATTAACACAAGTATTGTATGAGCTTGGAAGTATGATCTCAATTTCTGGAAGCAGTGATCAAGGCTAGAGCTAACTTCTAGCGAGTTTTGGGGCCAAAAGTTCTTTATTCACATAGTAAACAAGTAACTAGAGGGTACCTTCTTCTCTTATGAAGACTGCACTAAAGACTTCATTGGAGATGACCAAATAGAAACTGCAGGGCCTCTCTAGACTTTTTCAACCCTCGAAGCTTTTTTAGCCCCTAGAAGTCATTTTCACACTCCTCTATCTATTGGAACTTCTTGGCTCCTTTTAAGAGCTTAAAGAAAATAAGGCATTTAACAGTGGCTTTCGGGATGAAATATCTTAAAGTAGCCACATGCACTCTTAAGCTTTCTACCTCTTTTGGTTTTTTAGGGGACCTTATCTCAACCAAGGCTCAGATTTTTTTTCTGGATTAGCCTCTATGTTCCTCTGGTTGACCATGTATCCTAGGAATTTGTAGGATGCAACGTTGAACATACACTTAACAGGGTTCAACCCCGTCCCGTACCTCCGTAGTATTTGGAAAGTTTCTTCCAGGTGCATTACGTGGTCATTTTCCTTTAAGCTCTTTACAAGCATGTCATCTGCATAGAGCTCCATTGTTTTGCTAATGAGGTTGGCAAACATTTTGTTTACGAGCCTTTGATAAGTGGCCACCCATTTTTCATCCCAAAAGGCATCATTTTGTGACAATAAAGACCTCTAGCGGTGATGAAAGAGGTATTTTCCTCATCTGTTTGGTGCATGGAGATTTGTTTATAGCCTGGATAAGTATCCATGAAGCTCAAAAGGTCGTGCCTAGCAGAAGAGTCCACGAGTTTCTCTATCCTTGGAAGAGGAAAATTGTCCTTAGGACAATCTTTGTTGAGTGTGGAAAAATCGATGAACGCCATCCATTTACCATTGCGTTTCTTTACCAAAACCTGGTTTGAGACCCATTTCGGGTAGATGGCCTCCCTAATGAAGTCATTCTTTATCATCTTTTTCACTTCCTCCTTCAGGGCCTCATATCTCTCCGGGTTGAGGGTTCTTCTATTTAGTCTAAGCAGAGCAACCGTAGAATCAATTTCTGGTAGTGACAACTGACCTTGAGGTCAATGTTTACTATGTCCTCGTGCCTCCACGCAAAAATATCAATATTTCTACACAAAAAAAATCCTTGAGTCTTTCTTTGGCCTCCGGTGGCAAGCCTTTTCCCACCTGTAATGCCTTGGTGGGGTCTTGATCGTCAACTGGAAAACTTTCTAGCTCCTCTATTGGGGCTGCTTGAGATTCAAACTAGATGACATGGGGGTCCAGTTCATCGAGCATGACACCCTGCTCGAGGGCATTCGTCATCTCGACGTCTTCTTGTCCAGAATTTTGTCCTTCTGGGAGCATTCATCATATCAACATCCATAGAACCACATTGACATCCCTGGGTTCGACCTTTCTTATTGAGTTTAGCTTGCACTCCCGCGCTCTTCTCTGGTTACCCCTAACTATGGCCACCCCACGTTCAGTGGAAATTTCATTCACAAGTAGTAAATGGAGGTAACGACCTATAAATCTTTTAGGGCGGGTCTACCTAACACCCCATGGTAAGCTGACCTGTTATCAACTACCAAGAATTTCATGAAGTTTAGAGATATGTGGGGTGGCTCTCCCATTTTTGCTGCAAGAGTCATTTTCCTCCTTAGGATGATGCTATAGCCGGTAACGCCATACAAGGGGATCATGATGGGAGTTAATTCATGATCGAGGATCATCTTGTCAAAAGTGGCTCCAAAGAGGATGTTGACAGATATACCATTATCAACTAGCATTCGTTCAGCCCATTAAGAGCCAGAACGACCCTTAAGACAAAGGCGTCACAATGAGAGAAGTGTACGCCCTCAGCATTTTCCTTGGTAAAGGCGACAGTTGGTAGTTACCTTCTTCGCGAACTTGTATATATTATGTAGCTAGTCATTGGGAGGTCCTTGGCCTCTCTAGTATAGTTCATTTGGAAATTCTTTGTATTGTCCCTAACGTAGAATCCTCCAAAAATCGTATCGATTTCATGGATACGAGTGTCTTCCATATTAATCGGGGGGTCTCTACGCTGTCGTTGCCCCTCCTTAGGTTTTTTTCATTATGATCTCTCCTCCACCATGGGGACGGCTCTTGACGGGGGGTTTAGCCTCTTCACGTCTAGGCCTTTGGTCCTGCCTAGGCCTTTGGGTTATGTCTCTGCAGTCTACTGTGTCATGACGACAATAATGATAATAAGTACAATATTGGGGGACGGGGGTGTTTAGCATATTTCTAGGCTTGGAGCCTCGCCCTCGGCCTCTTCATCTTTGGTTTTGGGCTTTATATCCTTATAAGCTAGCGTGGGTACTATGTTCAATGTTGCTATTGCAAGTGCTTACCCCAAATTAGGAATAATTTCATTACTAGCCTGGTTCCATTGGTGGTCCTTTAGGTGAGAGGTAGGTCATCTTCTCTGTTGTCTTCTTAGGGATAGAAGACCAAGCTTTATTTCAGTGATAAATCAACTCCTCATTGATGATCTTACGTCTCATCATTTCTAGCAGAGCATTGTAGATGGTGAAATCTCGATTCTATACATCCCTCTAGAATGTTTAGCCTGGCCCGTAGTGCAAACAACACCTCCAGTTAGTAACTTGTGGGCAAACGGGCTAAAAAACTCTTCAACTTGTCCCTAAGTTGTTGCCTCATGTCCTAGAAATATTAGATAGGAGCCTCTCCTTCCTTACTTACAACAAATTGTTTCAAGAATGTATTTTTAAATTCTGGCCAGCTCCTGATACTCCATAGGGGTAACATACTGTACCAAATTTCTACCACTCCACTTCCAGCTTCTGATACTCCCTAGGGGTAATCTATTGTACCAAATTTCTGCCGCTTCACTTAAAGTCAGATGGAAAGCCCTGCATTTGACGGTGAAGGTGGTGCCTCTCAGGCTCATGTGTGTTTTTTAACCGTTCAAGTGCATTGAGGGTCGCCTCTTCCATCATACTTTGGTATCTTTGGCAGCACACAGTGATCGGGATATGAGCATTTCTCAATTCTTGTGAAAAGGAAAATGTTCATCGTTGTCATCAAGGTCACAAGATCTTTGGGGTTTATTCGAGTACTCTTTTCATCAGCTTGATATCTGGATGGATGATGAAATGAGCCTGCCTAATTCCTCACCATTTTTTCCTTCCTATGGTACATATTTCTAGGCGGGACAGCACGAGGGGCATGTCCTTGCCTCTCCTCCAATTTTCGGGACATAAGAGGTGATGATTGTGGCCAATTCTATTTCTAGACGCAAGAGGTGGCTGTGGTGGCCTGTGCCTAGTTCCCACATGACTGATTCTGTTAAACACATTAACAGACCTTTGCGGCATATGTTTTGGCTCGTATTCAGGAGAGAAATTATTCTCCATGTCAGCCTGGGCCTCGGTGGGTCAACTAGAAACATAGTTTGAGGAGATATCAAATCCCACTTCCCTTTCAAGTGGGCTAACTTCTCAAGCCTGCAAGGGGAATGGGTCCCTCTAGTTTAGGACTTCATCCTCACGCAGATAGTTTTCTTGTGGTGTAAAAGGGAAAATTGGAGGACTTCTATGGCCTTACATTTGCATGAAGAGTTTCTGCAAAGCCATATTTTGAGGGGGTGGGGGGGTTCTCAAGTTAGCTGCCATGGTTGCTATCTTCTAGGTAAGTTGAGCAGCTACCCTCATCCCACCGTGCTTATCATGGTAGTGAGGTCGGCTCCGACCCACTTTGGTTGCTGCTTGTGGAACATCTTCATTAGGGTTTTTTTACCCTCCTAGGAGGGACATCGTAATCTAAACTCATTTTTCCTTAGCTAAATTATCAAATTTTTCTAACTTCTATGGCTTCCACTTGTTCTTTTTCAAGAATAAGTTGTTTTTTTAAGGGGATGCTCAGCAATTTTCTTAACATACACTTTTCACGGAAGTCGTCAATCTGTTAACCTCGTTTTTTTGTAGTTAACGTGGACAATAAATATCGGGCACACTCGTGTCCACGCAAGCTAATTACAATAGTGTAGACATATTACTAGTCGATAATATTTCGAATTTGAATGTGGGAGAAGCTTGACAACACGAGACAAATATGTTCGGCGCCGACAAGATATATTAGCAAAATTGAACGATAAGGAACGATCAACAAAAAACCAAATTAAAAATCAAGATCAAACATCTAATTTTAGCAACAGAAGATCAAACTCGAAAGGAGAGAATATATATAGCTTATAGTTGATGTCTTGGCCTTTTTTATTTCCAAATGACACAAATGGGGGAATATTTATAGTGTTACATGTAAAATATTGACAATTCGATGAGATGACACGTGTCATCATCTTTTTAATTAAAACATCCCTGTCGCATTCTCATAAAAAAAAGGGACAGCCACCCTATAACCTGTGTTGACAAGATTTCGACATATTACTCATGACAAGAATCAAATCATTTCATTCCATCAAGATTTCATGAATTCAGGATTTTCAAATGTGGGTCGTCATTCGTCATGGTTGAGTCTTCTACGGAGCCTCTTCACACGGGACCGCTTTGGTGAAAATGGGTTTCAGCCCAGCCTCTTCACGTGGGATAGCTTTGGTGAAAGTGGGCTTCGATAGAGCCTCTTCACATGGGCCTCTTCACATGGGACAGCTTCGGTGAAAGTGGGTTTCGGCAGGGGCCATGCACATGGGACTGCTTCGGTGAAAGTGGGCTTTGGTGCTCTAGATTTAGTGGACTTTGGTCGGTCCTAAGCACTCCACGTTGGATGCCACGTGGCAAAGCGTAACAAATATCATAAAATTTATCACACCTTCCAATTTCTGCTCTTTGAACCACAACAAAGAGATCAAGAGAAATTGAGATGCTTGGGTCATAAATTTTTCCTCAATAGACTCTCTAGTCATATACCAAAAGAACAGAAGAACACGTTGATGACTTTGTGTACAAATCCAAATTTGCATACAATTTTCTGTTATCCAAGCAACAGTGGCTTCATTGATTGCTTCGGCACCAAAGTCACCATACGGACATACATGTGTCACTTTGTCATTTGATGCATGAAACAATAAAAAAACTACTATATTAATGCATCAAATAATATTTGATGCATGAAACAATAAAAAACTACTACATTAATGCATCAAATAACAAAGCTACGCATGTACGTCGTGACGTAAGACAACTACCGATAGTTTTTATCATGAATATCATTTCAATTAATAAACTGCCCATTTATTGCAATTGAAATATGCATACATGTGCCACAAAGAGGAGCCTTCCATCATCACAATTATAATCTTTATTTGAATATAACGATACCAATAGAAGATTTAGCACAGATTTGGTAGGGAATAAAATTTACATTTTAATATGAGTTAAATGCAACAATTTATTTTAATCACATATTTATAGGATCCACAACTTTTCAATTACATGTTTCGTCAATTTTTATCAAAATATACTAAAATTTTGATTTTAATCGCCATCAAAAAGTGGCTTATCGTCAATCTTTTATTTGCCTCCTTTCCTTTTTTAAGCACTATCAGGGTAATCTCAACGATTTTCACCTTCCCGAAAACGAACCAAAACTCTCTCTCTCCTGCACTAGCTTTTGATCACAATACATGAAAAAATAAAAATAAAAATCAATAAGCATTCGACAAACTTTAGCATGCTCAGTACTCAAAATAGCAAATTAATATACTACACCATATGTTTAATAATCATTTAAAATTCAAAACAAATTCTAAGAATTTCATCGAGTCATGTCGAAAATAACATGCTTGAAAAAATTATGTGGAATCTTCTTGCCTGACTTTCTAGAGAGCCCATTAGTGATCGACATCAATTCCACCACACACTCATACAACTTGCACCAAAGTCGAGTCACGGTTCGTGTACAACATCCTCTATCATGAAGATTAGTACAAATAGTTGAACGATGTCTTTATACAAATCCAGATTTGCACACAATTTTCGGTTATCTAAGCAATGAAGACTTCTACAGATTGCTTCCCATTAATGCTATTTAACTCCATTAAGGTTAAAACCCCGATTTATGTGGTGTTTATTAATATGCTGAATGAAAGATGAAATTAAATGACTCATTTAACTGTACATAACATTTTTAATGTCACATTTGCGCCACATAAACTAATGTTATAATCCCAATTGAGCTAAATAGCATTACTCGATTGCTTCTTGCTTCTCAACTCTATTTACTGCAACTCAAATACATGACACGTATGTGACACAAAGAGGAGTCTTTTATCATCACAATTTTAATTTTCTCCAATTCAACACGAAATGGATGGCATCGTTGAAGGTCTAATGCCAATCTTTTTTGGTGCAACCCTCTTTCTTGATTTTCCAGAGAACTTATTAGCCACCGACACCTATACCGACATACACCCGCACACCCTGCATCAAAGTCATGTTAATAAGTGGACATCGCTAGTAGTAAACCACACCCTCTATGATGGCTACTAGCGCATGCTACGAGGATTTATATCTTACTCAAAGGACTGCACCATCGTATTCCGTAAAGATAGACACATTGCCCAACTTGGAGAAATAAGTCGTACATGCCATCTTTTGGACAATATTTCCCGATGTTACCAATTTGTTCACAATTTTAACTACTTTTTTCTTTCATTGAGTTACTCCTCTCACTTTTCACAAGAACTATAGAAGAAGCTACTTGAGAAAAATCATAGGAACTTCAAATTGAACAAAGAAGTAGAACATTTTTTGTGCTATGGAATTGGACAATGAAAATATGTATTGCATCGTAGATTTAATTTGCAACAGCACTCCCCTTGTTTCAGTCCCAATATTAAAAAATTTATTTTCAACCACACATTTGACCAATAAAACAATTTGCAAATAAATTCAAAACTTTTCTATACTTCTTAACCCCTCATCCACCTAAAAATAACTATTATAAAATCCTTTTATCACTTTTGATTTCAGCTTTTGGATCTAACTAGTTCACCACAGAAACAACGTATTAGATTTCGATGTGACAATTGGTCACCCAATTTATAGAAAAATTTCAGTTGATTCAATCCAAAACATTCTTCGTAATAAAGCTTTCAATTTAGTCACAGTTAAGTCTGCACGTTGAGTTCCACTTTAAACATAGATCCTGTCCACAGCAAGAACGCAGTTTACACATTGGCGAAGCAATTTTGTTAAAGCATAACCCAAAATGAACAATTCCTAAGAGGGGGTAAATAATTCAGAACGTGCAATAGACGATGCTTCATGAAATCAAGTTCGTGGCGTACGACATCCATGTTTATTACGCAGTATAACAACTGGACCTTAAAAGCAGTTCATTCAAACATGTTAATTAATAGGTAAATGAGAAGATAACAAAGATTCCTTTTCTCGAATAAGTCATTACTCAAAAGCATATAAATAGCAAAACTCCTACGACAACTTTGCTACAAGACTTGAGCCCATTGGTCGGAGACATCTAACATAGAAAAGCAACTTCCAAGCTTCCACCAGGGCAGCATAACAAAATGTCAACAAAAGCTAGAAATGTAAATAAAAGCAATGCAACTCTAAGAATCAGCAATAGTAACCTCAACCTCGACCCCAGGTTCAATAGTAATTGAAGTAATCTGCTTAACCACATCAGGTGAGCTGAACAGATCAATCACTCGTTTGTGAACTCGGAGTTCGAATCTATCCCATGTGTTTGTACCTTCAAATTAAAATTACACAAAAAAATATCAAATCTTGTTACCAATAGTATCAAGCAGCAGTTCACAATTTATGGAAATTAAGAGAATGCTCTGATGAAACGTCGCTTCCTCCCATTTCTCCGCATTAATAATGCAGTACCGATATAGACAACTTCAATTGCAATGACTTTCAAGTTGTAATATATAGGCCAAACAACTGAGAATTGCAGTAAACAAAATATTGAAATAAAAGGCGGTTATATACTTATCCATAACTTTGTTCAATGATAACCAGATTATTCTTGATAAACAGTTACCAATATCCTTCATACTGTCGAAAATAGAAATAAATCTCAACATTCAAAACAGAAACAAAGTGGTGGTCTCTGAAGAGGCAACCACCTACAGCATACAAAAAATGGAAATCATTTCAAATGGAAAAACTTTTCAAATGTCTACCGGCATTGAGATTGAACTTCAACAAAGTCACATGTCCCAGAATGATTTGAGTTTCAGGATTCACAAGCAAAATGATAAAAAGAAAAGACCACAGTTCCTCTAAAACTAAAAGACAACTCTTGAAGCACAAAGCACCAACAGGATTTAGCACCTTACTATAGTCTACCATATCAATAAGAAACAACAGAATACCAATATCAGGTATAAATTAGCTTTGAATTGAGATAAATAATATGATGCATAACAAAGTCTTCCACAACAGGCAGTTGCAAAATGGATAAACTCCCCATTGTTGTAGCAGTTATACAACAAAGTACAGCCAAGTTTCATATATGTGAAAAATAAATTTGTTATCATTGTGCCAGATGTAATACCTTCACCACAAGGAGACTTCCTAGTGGTAATGTGAAGAACCTTGGTGGGCATTCTCACCGGTCCCTTGACCCTAAGCCTCTTGTCCTTGGCCCCACGTACCAAATCAGCACACACTATTAATAAGATTCAGGTCAACAAAATATCAATTTTATACTAAATAATAATATTGGAATTATCAAAAAGTTATTTGCTAATCCTACTTAAAAAATGAAAAAGTCCAAACAAGTTCTGGGGACGAGCCCATTTTCAAAACAATTGTATTTCATAATCCAAGAATCAATTTTGAATCATCCCTCGAACTGGTTATAGTCTATGCATCACTAAAGTAGCCACTCATAAAACTAGGTCAATTATACTTTCAAGTTACTTATTTTACCAAATAAAAAATTTCAATGTTACTTCCTTTATATGTTCCTGTTCTTGAACTTCAATAAATGCAAAAAATAAAATTAAAATTAAAAAAATACTAGACAATTACCAAATTTAAAACCAATATAGTAACACAATGAATATGGTCCATGCCAACGGAGAAAAATAAAAATCATTATCAGCACTCCTAAGATTAACTGAATACGCATTTACAAAAAAAAAAATATATCATTCTCCACGAGTAATTTTTGCAATGAGACAGTTAGCAGACCATGAACTAAGAAACCAATCACATTAGAACAAGATAGCATACCTTTCTCGAGATTCTTAACATTTTTGGAGGAGAGAGTGATGCGGATCTTGTGAATCTGTTCCTGAGGCTCCTCCAATCCAGGTTTCGTCGGTTTCATCGCTGCGTACGCCATAATTTCCCTTTTCTTTCTTCTGCAATACAGACAGGGTAAAATTCTATTTCATGCTCGTAATAGATATCAAACCTAAGTTTACAAATATGAAATGAATATTCGTATAACAAGATCGAGCAGCGGAGGCGGATTACAGGCCCAGAGGGGTGGAGCACAGCGGCGGAGATGGGATTCGACGATTTGGAAAAATGAGTAACGAGACTGTTAGTTGAGTATAAATACGTCTAGGGCAAGGGTTTTTCAAATTGTTTATTGGGCCTCTTTCAGGGGTTTGGTTTCATAATTGGGCCGAAATTACGAATTGGGCTAAACTTAATTTATATAAGGGCAAATTACAAAAATACCTCAAAAATTAGGAATTTTTTGAAAAATTATATGAAAAGTATTTTGAAAGTAAAAAATACTATATAAAATTTAATGTCACATTTTTGAATAAAAGGTGAGACAATGTCACATTTTACTGAAAAATGATATACAATGTGACTTTTATTAAAACTAGTTAAAGGTAAACGTGCATTGCACGTTATTTTGAACTGCACTATAAGCAGTAACGGATGTTGTGGGAGACTGTGCCAGGCTGTATTCCGGTCTAATCCTCAACCCACTTTATTTTTTTGGTGTAAGAAAATTTTTTTATGTAAAAAAAAAAATAAAAAATTCATGTGTGTGTATATATATATATATATATATATATATATATATATATATATATATATCAGTTCCTATTTATAAGTACTGTAAAAGTAATATATGAAGATGCGTGCATTTAAAAAAAGTTTTAAAATTTTTTTTTGTGTGAAATGAACTTTTTAATTAATGAGAATTTATTTGTGTACTATATTTTTTGTGTGATTAAAAGTATGTGACTTAATTAAAACCTTTGTAATTGCCAGAGAAATTCCACTTGAAAGTGCAACATATAACTGTCTGTGCTAGAATATATGTTGTGGAGGAAATATTCCGACAAGAGGTATTATCTGTCTTTGGGTCTTGTTGATTGTTATTGCAACACAGAGACGAACATGAAACTATTCCGTATGAATTTGAATGGATATCTTTCATTCATTTGCAGAACTCGATGGTATACTCGGAATGAAGATGAATGTAAATTAATTTATACTTAATGAATATAAATTAAAGTCTAATCAAGTAATTCAAAATTTTCAAATGGATAATAATTAAAGGGTGTTTACGTTTACCAATATAGGGACATGAACTTTAGATTTTTTTTCTTTTTCTTTTTTGATGATTCAGGTGTCCAAGTTTCGCCCGACTAATCCTGAGGAGTGACGGCATTCCCCCCTGGTTCGCCACCCGAGTTAATCCGGATGCGGTCACAGTTTATGCACACTTGTGCTGGATATTCGGTGACTCTCCTTCTCGTGGATATCTGTCTTCCAACATAAATGTTGCATTTCAACTGCTGCGGGTATTCGAACATTCGATACTCCGTAGAGAACTCTCCTTTTTTACCACTGCGCTATATCCGTGGGGGCCATGAACTTTATTTTATTGCTACTAATGGATGTGTGCGAGTACTTTGGTTATGAAATGTGCAAAGTAAAAGTCTCCAAAATCATTGTATCCCATTCGAATACTCTCTTTGATCAAATTTGTCTACATGAGAATAGGGAAAATAAATAGGTAGGAAGAACGGTCAAAAATCATGTTCGTCTTCCAACATAATTGAAGGGCCAAAAAACAACTAAACCATTATTTCAACAGGTAAAATCAACATGCCAAATAAGAAATTGATGCGTGACCAATCGATATATTTTGACCACGTATTCATATCTACTTGCCATGTTCTGTGTACAAAAATTTGAAAGACTGAGCTCATATTTTCCACAAGAAAAGGCGATATACAAAAACCAAGCTGTCATAGTAAGTTAGGGTTCATTCTACTAAACAAAGTAACAATATGACCAACTCATATAAATTTGAAGTAGTTGCTTATAGAAAAATGTTAACAAAGTTTCGAATACAACAAAAATTTTTCTCTAACCTTCAGAAAAGCAACAAAACCTCTATCGATAGGAGTGACTAGTCTATCAAACTCATACATCACAGAAATCCAACAATTCTATTGAAAAACTTCATATATCACAGAGATCCAACAGTTCTATTGAATTTTAGTACTATAGGGTAATTGAATATTTCCAAAACATATAAAATATAAATAAAAGTTAATTATTATTATTATTATTATTATTATTATTATTATTATTATGCATGCATGTAAATAAATAATTGAATTGTAGTGAGTCGCGTAAATTAATAATTGACTTATAGTAGAGTTCGAAAAATGATTCTAACTTGATGTGATATATAATATATAATATATTATAGATTATAAATTAGTGATTAACGTAAGGTCTAAATTAATTATTCAAACTATTGTGCATTTATTTTATTTTATTTTATTTATTTTGTTCTCAACATTATTCCATTAATCTATGGTTTAAATTCATTCTTCAAGTTCATGTATAGACCATTTTGTCTAAATTATTTTTCCAAGATCACGTGTATATATAACATGCGTGCCCCATTTCTATTGTAATTATGAAGATGAATATGAATTAAAACACTTATTTAGGTTTAAGATTAAGATTAATCATTATGTGATGTCTAAATTAATTCTCCAAACTATTGTGCATTTATTTTTTTTATTTTTTTGTTTTTAAGAATTATTGTACTAATATATGGTATAAATTCATTCATCAAGTTCATGTATACATCATTTTGTCTAAATTAATTTCCCAAGACCACATGTATATATAGCATGTGTGTCCAGTTTCTTTTGAAATAATAATTGCAAAGATGAATATTAATTAAAACGCTTATTTAGTTTCAAGATTAGTCATTAATATGAGGTTTAAAATAAATGTCCAATGTTTTGTTCATTTATTTTGTTGTGTTTTGTTTTTTAATGATGCGGCAAATTTGTTTAAAATATAACATAAACTTTCTCATATTAGATTATAAATGATAAAATAACATGTGTGTTTTGTGTCGATGTTTCGAACAAAAATAATAATGTGTCTCTCTAATCTAAATTAATATTCAATCTTTTATTTTTAGTTTCTTGCTTGGATGGCTTCCTGCATTCATTTCCTTTGCATCTACCTTGTAAACTTCTTCACAATCAATTTATTCTGTGCTCTTTCTTATCTTATCTTCACATCCATCGTCACCAAGAATTTGAACTCTTTAGCCTCCGACAACATGAGCTTCTTGTAATATTCACACTGTTCCTTTTTGTTAGATTGAGGAAAATATACCAAGATATATTTTAGAAAGATGAGATAGTAGCCTAATTTTAGTTAGAAGCAATATGATACGTTGAAAACACAAAATCTAAATTATATTTTTACCTTGAAAAGAGCCTCAGAATATTCAATCACAATACATCCTATAAAAGACTCGGCAATATCAAAGATTGTGACATAAACTTCTTGAATACCATCTGAAACTATTAACCTAAGCAAATATTTTCTAGTAAAAGCTATATCCATAATTTCACATCTTGTACATTAGACAGTTTGGTTATCCGCCTAATTTCACATCTGAAACTCTTGCACCGCACCCATTACATATTTCATACCATGGATTGTTCTTGTTTTAAACTTTTATAATCTTGCCTATAATGGCACAATACAATTTAGTCACACTATTTGTAATAATATCATCTAATTTTACAATACCAGCATCCATCATCCTCTTTGTGGGCCCCAATAGCTTGTACAGTCCTCCACCACATGGCAAGTTGTGGATTGATTTCAATGACACTAACATTTGAAGTTGAGATATTTAGTTTATCTGTTCGATAGACAATGGTAAGAACATGGCATAGATTAATGATTTTAGCATAGAGTTCATTTTAATATAATAATAAAATAATTACAAAGTATGACCTTTGTAGTAATTTGCTTTCACATTCAAAGCTGCAATAATTGGCATTTCATGAACATTGTCTTCTATAAACTTTTCTTCATTGTCAGCCAAATCTCTCCATAAATATAATTTCATTGTATTACACCTATACTAAGAGCAAAATTGTTAGAGTAAATAATATTATAAAGTTTATCTTCTTTTTATTTCATTTACAAAATTTGTTTAATTTTATGGATGATGTTTACCCACTGTCTGTTTAGGAGAACCACTTCATATTTCTTCGTTGTTCTTTCACTTGGCCTCTTAATGTTGATGACAAATGCAAGTTTTATATTGAATACCAATCCTATAATATCTGAAAACAAAGAGAAAAAAGGTGAATAAAAAATAATGCATTAGCCCATGAACAACCGTAGACATCATTAATTTCTACACTAATGCTTTTACTAATGTTGGAGGTTTTTTTTTTCTTTTTTTTTCATTTCATTAAATAGCTATTATTAAAAAAAGGACTTGATTATAAAATATGGGAAGATTTTTTTTTTTTTTTTTTGAATTTTTGAACTAATACTTAGTAAAACTCTCCGAACATGATTGTAAACAATTCATTTGACCGAAAAGTATAATTACCAATCATGATATCTCCGCTAGTGAAATTTTGTACGCCATGGAATTGGAGAAAATAGCTTGATATCTTACAGAAGATACATTCTTTAATCTCTTCTACCTCTGCTGTAATTGTGAAAGACAATTCGATTTCATCGTTCACATTTTGATACTTCCCGTTGACAGGTCTTACGTTTCCATTTCGTATAATGTAAGATTTTCCATTTTCAATTACAACATCAAATTTATGAATTGCATCATTGAATAGCATGACATGAATTTTATGTCCCTGTAGAGAAATCAAATACTATGTTCTAATATACAAAATTGAATAAACTCAAACATGAATATGCCACATAATCATCACTCCATTACCATCAAAACTAAATTCAAAAAATCCAGTATATCAAAAATATTCGGACCATATCAAGATCAAAGATTCATTCACCAGAACCTAAGTCTTAAGATTAGTAGGATAAAAGATTTTCCCTTTTTTTCCTTTCCATGATCTCCACACCATCTTAAATTTCACTATCAATTTTATTGTACAAATATAAAAGTCGGAAATCCTTGTCCCCATATCATCCAAACTTCTAAGAAATAACAAAATGACATACTAAAAGTAACAATTAGCACACTTCAGACCAAAAATAGTTATAAGTAACAAATTAACATAAAAGTATCTTATTCAGTAACGACTTATACATTAAAATTGAATTAGACAATAAAGATAGCACATCGACTAACAAATCAAAATGGTGAAAGTACGAGGAAAATATTATAGATAACCGTGCTCAATAATAACATGCTTTACATAAGCCTTTTGACATTGATAAATGAAATAATAGTGCAAGTTCAACATCTTTAATGTTAACTAAATTATAATAAAATACTATTAATTGAAGGATGGATTCAAAATGATTAAATATACTAGAACCTAAGTAATCAGATTAATAATATTTAATATTTTTCTTTTTTCCTTCCTCTGATCTCCGCACCATCTCAAATTATCACTATCGATTTTAGTATGCAAATATAAAAGTCAAAAACAGAAGATTCTATAACGTAAATTAAAGTATTCATGATAAAGCAAAATATTAAAGACGAATATGAGATCGATAAATTGTTAATTTAGACGAATGATCAAAGAAAAAGTACTCTCACATTTTTTAATTAAAAAAGCCATTTCAATTCTCACAAAACTAACAAGTTACATAATCACTTATCCTAATTAAAATTGCAACTTAGGTCCTTAAATTCCTAAAAAATTATGAAAACATATACTAAGAATTTATAAATAAATAGAGACCTATGTAGGAACATTGATAGTTTCATGCCAAGCAATTTTGATTCTTAAGAGCTTATAAAGGATGATTGGAAAAGAACAAAGTAAAATTTCAAAAATGCTAAATGCTTTATGCTAAAATGCCTTATTATTAGTTAACACAATTCAAATAATTGTTCTGAGCAGACACAAATTATTTATATTGACTTGAGTATATAGCCAACGCGTTTTAGCCTCGCAACCGCATCATGGGTGGTCGGTAGGAAAACCTGTTGACCATTCATCTCCTTCCTTTGACTGTAAATAAAACTAATATGACTTTTTAATCCAAATTTTACAGACACGTAAAGATATGCAGGACATGAAATATTTATGCCATGGGAGTATTTAGAGCTCGAAGATGAATTCAGGATTGTTAATTATTATGCTCCAATCAACGCAAATTCCGGGCTCAATCAACGCCAATCGACACCACTTTCCCAAAATCATCTACAACCGAACCACCTCTATTTCCTTGGTTGCTTCTCGGTTTTGCAGCCCACAAAGGGCTTGGAATTAGGATTTGAACAATAGAGAATAGC
>CAIGRP010110247.1:0-10822 GCA_903798385.1 Fraxinus cuspidata
AAAAACTTCTCGTGAGTTTTCTTATGTTTGTGAGATTGTTCATCTTTTCTATAACCTTCCGCTACGTCAATTTTTTTTTTTTTAATTTTCGGATCGATACTCGGATCGATTTCTAAAACATTGTTAAATATCGATTATGTTAATGTAAGGGTATATTATGAAAAATGATAGTAAAATTTATTATTTCAATTACATTAACTAAATTTTTTATCCTGTGTGAAAAAAAGAAAGAACTATCTTCATAACACGGATGAAATATTTATTTGATATTTTTAATGTAATTTTTGATGACTCACCCTTTTGTCTGCAGACCTAAACTTTGAATGATGGCAGCTTTCGTGCATGTTTATCTTCCTCTGCACAAAAAACCAGGTGATGAAATCCAAAGTCCGATTGTCCTTCTCACATTTTCTCCGGAATCTGCACTTGTGACAAAAACAAAAAGGGTTATTCCGCTTTACTTTTCTTTAATTACATCGTTTAGAAAGCTTCAAATATTAAATAATTCATTTTTTTAAAATCTTATTCTTTAATTGAAGACTTAATACACAAATAGAACTTTCAGTTATGCTACATGTAATTAATTGATTTACATTCATATGATGTGATGAAATATGATTGAGTCAGAATTTATTTAATCAAAGAAAATAACTTTTCAACTATCTTTTTTGACACATCATTTGTATGTAAATTATTATATACAAATAACATTATTCTAGATCTTTATATAAAAGTGGCAATTGCCTTTAGCACTAGGTTTGTCAATTTTGATCGTGGTTCAGTTCGGTGCACGGCTCGGGCCGAGCTGCCAGTTTAAAAAGGTTAGGCAGCCGTAACGCCGCTACAGGCCGCTATAGCTGTCTTTAAACGGGCAGCTAGTAGCTGCCTATCTGCCTGCACAGGCAACTACGTAATTGCATGTATTAGCTTCAGGCAGCTACGTAACTTACTGTTTTAGGTAGCTGCCAAAAATAGTTTTGAATTTTAAGCCCAGTTTTGTTTGATGTAGATTTTAATAGAAATTAATGAAACGTGTGGTTGAAAAATTATGAGTCTCATACAATATGTGATTAAAATTAATTGTTAATTTTAACTTGAAATTTTAACGAGATTTTAATCCAAACCATATTGTCGTCCATATTCATCATTTTAGATATCTTACACCATTTTGAATCCTTTGGTAGCTTCCATTGTTGGGAAAATTGTGGTAGCTTCCCAAAAATTTACATGGTGGAAGTTGTGTAAAAATGTGGTAGCATCCCAAAATGAATATTGACCAATAATATGATGAAAAGATATGAAACCAACGTTATTATTGTAGTGATAGTGTGATGTTAATATGATGAAAAGGATATGAAACCAACGTTAATAGTGCAGTGATATTGATGAAAAGGTTACGAAACATATTCTCAAATTTCATCTTATATATACCATTGAATTCCAACGTTAATAGTATAGTGATAGTAGATTTAAATTATTTATTTTTTCGCGCGCTTCTTTTCTTTATTCTTCAACTGCTTTCTTGTTTGTTCTCTTCATTTCTCTTAAAAATTAGTGTTCATAGAAATGATATTGTCTGTCTCTGAAATTGGTTTTGAAGATTTTGAAAAGAAGCTCGAAATCTAATTTCTTGAGCCGAGCATCTATGTTGATTATGAAGGAAAGGGTCTTCAATCACTTTCTAAAGCACGGTTGGAAGAGATTCTTGAACCTGCCAGGAGCACCATTGTTTCTTCACTTTCGAATGAATCTGTTGATTCATATGTCCTCTTTGAATTGAGCCTCTTTGTTTATCCTTACAAGATAATTATCAAAACCCGTGGGACAATAAAGTTGCTACTTTCGATTTCACCTATATTGAAGTTGGCTAGCTCACTCTATCTTTCATTGCGAGCTGTGAGATATACTCGTGGAAGCTTCATTTTCCCTGGAGCTCAGTTTTATCCCCACTGTAACTTCTCAGAAGAAGTTGCTGTCCTAGATAGCTATTTTGGGAAACCTGGTTCAGGCAGCAATGCTTATGTTATGGGCAGTTCAGAGAAACAACAAAAATGGCATGTTTATTACTCCTGTGCAGGATCTATTCAATCTTCTAACCCTGTTTACACATTGGAGATGTGTATGACTAGTTTGGACACGGAGATGGTTCTGTGTTTTGCAAGAGCGACTCGAGCTCTGCAGTTTTGACGACCAATTCATCTGGCATAAGAAAGAACCTCCCTAAGTCTGATATATTTGATTTTGAATTTGAGCCTTGTGGTTATTCCATTAATTCCATTGAAGAAACTGCAATCTGTACCTTTTTTGGCCCCTATAACAAATCGTCTCCATTAAGAATGTGGTTGTGCTTTGATGCAGTATGAAGTGAGAATAAAATTTGAGGTGTCATGGGAAACAGTTAAAAGGTGGTATTTGATGAAATAGGATTAACCAAGCCAGTTTTAATTAAGTTTAGTCATTTATTTTATTTTTCTATGCTCTTAGTTCTTAATTTAGTTAAGGTCAATTATGTCTTTTGCAAGACTAGGTTTTATTCCTAGATTTTAGTATTTAAACTCTAGTTGCAGATTTACTGTTCTTTGGTTGTTTATTGAATAAAATTTGAGAATATTCTCATAATAATGTTAAATTTTCATAATTCTTTGAAATCAATGAAATATTGATTATCAAATTCCACGTATTTGTAGAATTAACGGGTTTTCGATTTATCGATGTTATTCTCGCTCATACTGCATCAAAGCACAACCACACACAACCACATTCTTAATGGAGACGGTTTCTGATCGGGGTCAAAAAAGGTACCGATTACAACTTCTTCGATGGAATTCATGGAATAACCACGAAGCTCAAATTCAAAATCACATATATCAGACTTAGGAAGGATCTTTCTTATGCCAGATGAATTGGTCATCGAAGCTGCAGAGCTCGAGTCGCTCTTGTAAAACACAGAAGCCATTTCCTTGTCCAAATCAGTCATACACATCTACAATGTGTAAACAGGGTCAGGAGATTTAATAAATCCTGCACATGAAGAATAAACGTGCCATTTTTGTTGTTTCTCGGAACTGCCCATAACATAAAACTTGTTGCGTGAACCAAGTTCCTCAAAATAGCTATCTAGGACAACAACTTCTTCCGAGAAGTTGTAGTGGGGATAAAACTTAGCTCCAGGGAAAATGAAGCTTCCACGAGTATATCTCACGGCTCGCAATGAAAGATAGAGGGAGCTAGCCAACTTTAGTATAGGTGAAATCGATAGTAGCAACTTTATTGTCCCACATGTTTTGATAATTGTCTTGTAAGGATAAGCAAAGAGGCTCGACTCAAAGAGGACATATGAATCAACAGATTCATTTGAAAGTGAAGAAACAATAGTGCACTCGATAGGTTCAAGAATCTCTTCCAACTGTGCTTTGAAAAGTGATCAAAGACCCTTTCCTTCAAGATCAACAAAGGTGCTCGTCTCAGAAAATGAGTTTTCGAGCTTCTTTTCAAAACCTGCAAGACCAATTGCAGAGATGGACAAAGCTTTTTCTATGAACACTAATTTTTAAGAGAAATGAAGAGAACAAACAAGAAAGTAGCCGAAGAATGAAGAAAATGAGCGCACGAAAAAACATTATGTTAAATCTACTATCACAACTCAATTAACGTTGGAATTTAAGGGTATATATAAGATGAAATTTGTGAATTGGTTTCATATACTTTTCATCAATTACAGAATGATATAAGATGAAATTTGTCAATTGTTTCATGGGTTTGCTGTTATTCCGTTGCTTAGTACTCAGTATTACTGTGTTTTCGAATCTTGTTTTGATCTGTGCACTTCTACTACTTGTGTGCACTTCTACTACTTGTGTTAATTGTCATGTGACGTGTTATCTTAAGGTTGATGTTGCTAAATAAATTGTGAATTGATTTGTTGGTATTGGTACATTGCTTCCTTTGTTATATTTAAAACTTTATTTTATAGGTTTAAGTTCTTTGCAAGGCTTACACATTACATTTTATACTCACTGGCGAAGAATCCCACCTCTAGCGGATGAAACCAAGGAAATAGAAAAGCTTAAAATGATGATATACTTCCGTCACACAACATTAATCTTACTGAGTTTATGTTAAGAGTTAGGAAAATAAAATAAATTTATAAATTCACACAAAAAATTATCCTTTTAAAAAATATTTAAATAAAAATTGATAATGTAAAAATTTAGTTTTTTTATTTGTTATTTCAATTAACGGTATTTTTGTCTATATAGTAATTTATTATAGTATATACATAACTTTTTGAGAAATTGGTTCTTCTTGTAACTACTAGTCGTTTGCACGGACTGGGTTATTGTTAACATAATTTTAGTGTGTTCAACGTGTTGAGTTTTTGTAAATGAAATACTAAACTAAATGTATGTTTCGGATACACTAGGCTGGACTTCTCTTTATTAAGCATGCATGCAATGAATTGTTGAAGATCAATGAACATCATTTCAATACTGCAAATTATAGACATGGTAGCTATTAAAAAAATCGAAGTTTATCATTTGAGTAATATAACTGTTAGAACAAAGACTAGGTCAGTACATTGATTAAATGTCATTGACCTGCATTTTGTGGAAATTTGAATCAAGCTGCCACCTTTGTTCAGATGTAGCATTGTGCAGAAAATACCAAATAAACAGTGAAAATTTATTTTTTTAGACAAATGAATATGGTAACTACAAAATGTATGTTTTTCTTTCTTTTTGTTCTTCGGTTTTTGTTAATATTTGTACAGATTGATTGGTTTTAAAATTCCCCAACAGATTGAACTTCCAAACTATTTTCGGTAACGGATCCATGTTGCCAACTACTCTGTTCATCCTCATATGATTCAGTATCAGCACTTCAAGCATTTGTCTTGTTAGATATCTGAACATTTCCTAGTGTTGCTGCATTACCGGCATGATGCACTTGTATGGAAGAAAAATGTAAAGAAATAAAAGGGAGAATTTTAAATAGCCATAATAAGTTCCATATCACCGAAATAGATAAATCATAAATGCATTTACTGTAAGAAAATACTCATTGGAAATTAGAGATTGACTTCGAAATCTGATTATAACTTCCCAGAGATGATGTTTTGGGATTGGATGCCAGCACTGAACCTCCATCTTCGGTGATTATAGAAGTAATGGACCTACATTTTCATTTATTTTTTTGCTGCAATTAATTTTAAAACTTAATTTTTGCTGAAAATTGACTGCTATGCAAGAGCAGTCTTCTTGAGCGTACTTGAGATATTATTTTTGTTCTCAGAAGTAGTTGATCTAAGAGTTGATGATTACTTAAATCACTTGGACAGAGGTCTTGTGATGCTGATAAAGGCAATAATGCGGCGAGATGGAGGAGTATTCAATCGGAGAAGGAGATGATGAGACAAATGCTTATGCCTCTCCTACACCTACAGCTAATACAACACCAAGAAGCCCTCTTAGATAATATGACTGCATCTAATCTCCAGTCAATCTCCTGATCACTACTTCTATGAAGAATTAGAACACCTACAAGAGACGGGGGATAGGCTACAAAGACAATCTGTGAAAGAATTTGATGGAATCCCAATCTTACCATGAGAGAACAGAGCAAGGAGCACACCAGGGTGTGAAATCCTCTTGCTGGAGATTAGAGCTGTAGATTGGCAATGTTGTGGACACTACATTACGAGAGAAAAATTCCATTCGCCACTTCATAAAAAGAAATAACATAGCTAAACAACTTCAAATTAAGACCAAAAAAATTGAGCAAACTCAAGCAGGTAAAAATAGTTATCTTTCAGGTGCTTTGTCATGCCAATTTGAAAGTCACTGGCATCTGTTCGAGTCAGAAGCATGTAAGGGGTCATAAACAATGTTCCGACTATATTTACTCTGCTTCGCTTGATTCTTATAGAGAGAATAAATGCTCACCATCTTTTTTATTACATTCCTCGTGTATTCTGAGGAGTTGATCGAGCACCTCATCATAATCATCAACCTGAACAATTGGCAATGGAAGTACACCAAAAAGGCATGCACGTATGTGAACCCCCCCTCTTCATGAGGCAAAACGTTCTCCAGAATTGGTTGAACCACCTCTTTGTGAATCTGAAATGGAAAGAAGATTCAAAGTTAAGTACTTGCTGAAGTTTTCTCATTATTCGACACAAATCCACTTTATCAAATGAAAGGTCGTTGAAATTTAAAAACTGTACCTGAAACTCATCCACATGATTTTGAAGAACCTTTTCCACAAGAAGTGGGACATCTTCCTCGCACATCTAAAATGGAGAAGTGATTTGAAGTTAAATGCATGCTCTAGTTTTCTCATGAATAAAAAACTACATTATCTAATGAAAGATGATAAACTCTCTTTTCCCTGGTTTATACTACACATATGGGACGATTTTCAGAAATGTCAAGCGCAAAAAACCATTCACTTCCTTAGGTGCCTCACAGATTATGTCTTTTGCATATCTCCACGAGCAAGTAAAAGATCCGATGCTTGTATGTATGTATGTATGTACGTATGTATCCCATATTGTGTGAAGCAATTCCATCGGAGTGCACTTGAATCAACTCTGAACAAAGAACTATTTACATCTTCATAGCTAAAGGAGTTGCTTTTCTATAGCTTAACTTCAAAAGTATTTGGAGCCGTTTTCAAATGTTACCCCATGGCTCATAAAGAACACTAGCTTGTTTGGAGGATCCAAGCCCAAGCAATCAAACTACATCTCATGTCAAAGAAGTTCTGACACAACGCACGTTGTATTCTAATGTAGGACAATTCTATTGTAAATACAATAAAAATTAGATAATTATAATAAGATGTCTAATTGTAATAGATTTACCTTTTTATTCTTATTTCTTGTTTAGAATATGATTTCTAATTTCTTTTAGATTATGATTTTAGTTTATTTTCTTTTAGAATTTAATCTCCTTAAATAGGATTAGAAATAATTTTGCCTATAAATACAAAGGCATTGCACACATTTTGATAACAATCAATCATAAATCAATACAAAGCAAGATTATTCCAATATAGTTCTTATTCTCAATTCTTATTACAAGAATTTCTAAACGCTTCCGTTCTAGTTTCAATAATCACTGCTTTTTTATTCTAAAAAATCACATCACAGTCGATTAGGTAAATAAAAAATTACGTACCAATAAAAACAAACAGAAATGAAACAAGAATGAGGTGAGAATACAAGCAGCAGTACAGAAAACATGACATAACATATTGCCAAGTTTTTCACTTGTTGAATCCTAAAACTGGATGTTGGGAAAGCTAATGAAGGGTGCTATTTTCTGCTCATCCCGCTCAAGTAACTTAGCGTCGAAGACCCTTGAGGCACAATGCAAAGTTCAGAATTCTCATTGCTTATTTATTTATTCTTTTTTCATTTACTGTGAGGAAGGCGAAAAATAACAGAATACATTTGAAATAGCAAACTGGAAGCATATAAGCTACCACAGTCGACCAACTGTAGGAAAAGCAAGCTTTCTCAAAAGATGTTGATTATTCAACTATGAAGTGATTTTAAACAGAAAAGAGCATATTACATAGGTCCCAACCTTTAGTATAGATCAGCATTTAGCTTGTTGATTAACAATGTATGCAGAGGATTTTGCAGGATTTAGGAACCAGAATCTTACCATTTTCAGAAGGCATAGCAGCTTAAACTGGCCAGCTAAAATTTATCATCAGGCATAAAACCCCTTTGCAGCATTTCATTTGCTTTCAAGGAGAGCTCCTTTCGCTTTTAGCTTTTTCTAATTTATTTATCTCGTTAGTTAGCCTAAAGAGCTTTAACATGAAGAAATAGTAAGCAAGCTTTTCTTGATCTATGTTCGATTTACTCGTACATATAATCAGCTCACCACAAAAAAGTAGCTAAAACAAGTAGATAGGTGGATTTAAAGAAGAGAAGGCAATATATGTGAAGTGACACTTAGTGATTCATACAGACAGGCTTTGACATCTTAAGTATTTTGTAACATACAAACAAAAAATACAGATTCATACAAACAAAAATCATGCAGTTAAAAGACTATGCAAACACAACCTTTAGCTTCGGAATCTAACACAGGCATACTTTCCATTTATCTTACACCTCCAGCATGAGCATCAATTAATGATGTTCCAACTGGTATCCCAGCCACCAGGCCCAATTCCTGAAAATGAAGAGATTCTTAGAGAAAGAATGAACTATGGATAATCAACCTTCCAGATGAAAGGTGTTTTCTTGTGGTTTTTAGCATTATTTGTGGACTCAAGCAAGCATCACTTGAAATGAAAGAGAAAAATTTAATATATGTCCTCTCACCAAAATTAATGTGCGGCAGAGGTAGTCCAATCAGCATATGACCTCTTTGGGGAGTAGTATCAGAGTGCTCTAACCCTGGATACTGCTCCCAAGCATCGTAAACATCTTTTCCCTGGAAGAGGTTGACACAGGTTAAGGAAGAAAAATAACTAAATAAAATGGCAGTTGCATAATGTTGAGTGTAGCATGACATTTTGGCTGTCACATACCTTGTATATGGTTGTTTAATTTGTATTTTAAGTCATGTGATTTAAGTACTTTATTTGGTAGTTTAAAGCTTTTGAAAAGTTATCTTAGTATGGTCTTTGTATTATTTTCAACTTTGATGGATTGGAGTATGTAGAAGTTGTTGAATATCATGTATTTTGTAAGTTATATATTCAGCAAGTAATGAAATGGATTAATGCTTCTTTCTACATTTTCCTTCTTCTTGGAAAAACAGAGTATTTCCTCTTTCTGTCCAATCCGGTAAGCTTAGTGTAAATACGGCGAGTTGAGCGGTAAGTAGTGTGCAAATACGGTAACTTGTCAAAACCGTAAGTTGCAGCAAATTCGGTAAGTTCCTAGCAAATCCGGTAAGTTCAACTCTTTGAATTAAAATTCTTTCATGGTATCAGAGACCGAATTGATCTTAAAAAAGAGACTTTAAGAAGGGGAGGAGAAGAAGAACATGAGTAGCAGACAAAGGAAACCATCAACAAAGTTATATTCCAAACGACATGAAACAAAAATGGCTTCAACTGGTTTTTTAGCACCGTTACCTTCTACGTTCACTGGTGAAAACTATAACTTCTAGGCTGCAAAGATAAAGACTTATCTCAAAGCCTATGATTTATGGGAGATTACATATACTGGAGCCTCCCTTGAGGGCGAATTCAACAGTGGCTCAGATTAAGCAGCATAGTGAAGATATAGCAAAGAAGTTCAAAGCACTCTTTTGCATTCAGCCTACCATTTCAGATGCTATCTTCACAAGAATCATGGCTTGTGAGACTGCAAAAGAGGCATGGGATGTTCTGAAAGAAGAATAAAGACTTTGAAGATGAATGACACAGAGGTTGTAAAGAACTTTTCAGATAGGATGATGAAGATTGTAAATCAAATCAAACTTTTGGGAGATAATTTACCAAATAAAAAAGTGGTGGAAAAGGTTTTAATAAGCCTTCCTGAAAAGTTTGAAGCTAAGATATCTTCATTGGAGTATTCTAGAGACATGTCATCTATAACCTTGGCTGAACTGGTGAATGCTCTACAAGCTACTGAACAAAGAAGGTTGATGAGGGAAGATGAACAAACAGGAGGAGCTCTATTTGCTAAAGGAAAGTACAAAGCTCAAACAAGTTTTGGTGTGATGAGACCTCAGGCTGAAATGAAGAAAACTGAAGGTAGCAGAACTGGAAACAAAGAGGATAAGTTTGCACCTTGTCCTCATTGTAAAAGAAAGAGTCATTCTCCAAAATGGTGTTGATATAGGCCTAGAGTTCAATGTAGGAATTGCAAACAATTTGGACATGTTGAAAATGTGTGCAAAAACAGAAAGGGAAGGCAACCACATCAACAAGCAAAAATGGCAGAAAATCAGGATGAAGTGCCATATGAGCATCTGTTCTCTACTATCAAGGCTTGCAGCAAGATTGAAACCTGGTTATTGGACGGTGGTTGCACTCATCATATGACTATAGACTCAAGCATTTTCGTGGAACTGAATGGAGCATACAAATCTAGAGTTAAAGTGGAAATGGTGACTTTGTGGAAGTTAAAGGTATATGAGTGATTGCTATTCAGACTTCAACATATATTAAACACATTCTTGATGTTTTATATGTGCCTAAGATAGATCAAAATCTAATTAGTGTAGGATAATTGTTAGAGAAAAATCATGCCTTGATTTTTAATGAAAAAGCTTGCACTAAATTAGATGAAAATGGAAAGGAGGTAATGACAGTACAAANAGATCAAAATCTAATTAGTGTAGGATAATTGTTAGAGAAAAATCATGCCTTGATTTTTAATGAAAAAGCTTGCACTAAATTAGATGAAAATGGAAAGGAGGTAATGACAGTACAAATGAGAAATAGAAGCTTTCTTATAGATTGCAAAAATTTCACTTCACATGCATGTTTAGCTAAAGAAAACGAGACTTCTTTATGACATAAATGGTTTGGTCATGCTAGTCCTACTTCACTTAGGTCAATGTATGCTTTTAATCTTGTTGAAAGCATGCTTATAGTCACTGATGATGCCTGTGTCTATAATGTCTATCAACTTGGAAAGCAAACAAGATTGCCGTTCCTTAAGAATCAGTCAAGAAGGGATGTTGATAAACTTGAGTTAGTACACTCAGCTATCTGTGGTCCAATGAAAGTTATTACATGTAATGGCAGCAAGTATTTCATTCTCTTCATTGATGACTTACCAAGAATGTGTTGGGTTTATTTCTTGAAAGTTAAGTTAGAAGTTGCAGATGTGTTTCAAACA
>CAIGRP010110258.1:0-28253 GCA_903798385.1 Fraxinus cuspidata
AAATAGAAACAAAAACAAAACCACCACTAACCCAACACAACACAACCACCAACACCACCATCAACACCATCACAACCCCAAAACCACCACCAGATTTCTCCACTCCAGCAGAGATGATGCCTCTATACAGTTCACGACGTTGTGCACACAGCGCCGCTACTATAGGGTGTCATCGCGCAACGGCCTTCTAGAGAGATAGAGAGATGTCGTCGGTGATGTGTCTATCGCCGCCACGATTGTCAATGCTGGGTACGGTGCGGGGGTGGTTTCTCGCCGGACAGAGCATGGAGAATGGAGAGGAGAAGAGTTAAGAGAGAGAGAGATTTAAGTTTTAAATTGATTTTAGTGTTTGGATGGGTAGATAGGGTAGGGGTGTGTATATAAATTAATTTATAATATTATTATTAATAATAAAATATTAATTTATAATATTTAAATGAATATCTGATTTTTGTATAATGAAACTTTCAACCTGATTTTTGAATATTGATTTTGAAAAGTAGGATTTTGTGTAATTTTCTCTTTTAAAAACTAGGTTAATGAAAAAGTATTTTCGAAAGGATAAATATATTCACACCACAAATTTTATAAACTACACTATATTTTAATTACAATGAACATACCTAAACTTTTCTTGTGTTTTACATTTATGTTCCCAACTTTTTAGATTTTTTTAATCATCAACACTTTATTAATTTTCACAACTTGTCTATAAAGACGATTTCCAATATTTTTTATGAGGTCAAAAATACATATTTATATCTCGTATTTTTACATAATTGAAATAAATAACTAATATAAAACTTAAAACAAAATATTTGCTATCTTTTCAATGCACGTTAGTAGAAAATTTGGATTAAAATCGTGATTAGAGATAAAATATATTAGTTAATTAAATATTAAGAATGGCAATACGACGAGAAAAAAGTTGAGGACATAAATACAAAAGAAAGCAAATATTGAAAACCTTTCTCGTAATTAAAATGCGGTACATATATAAAAAATTGTTGTGTGAATATAATTACCCTTTTCAAAATAAGTGTGCTTCAAATTTTTATTTTTTGTTACAATGTTCTTAATTTTTTCACATCTATTTAATTTTTCATATCTTGCTTTCCTGAAATTTTTTAACTATGTAATTTTTTTTTGTACAACTACTACATTAAATAAGTTACATCATTGTAACTTATCTCTGCGTTAATTTACACTTAAATCATGTTACAATATATGTAATTTCTTACATTGTGTGTTCCTGCAGTTATAGTGTGTAAATTTTTTTTTTAAAAAAATTATAACTTAAAATTGTTACACCGACATCTAATCATTGGATTAAATTTTGAGAATGTAGCATGCAAACTAACTATTGGATTACATTTCGGTTGAAGTTGATAGTTAGAAAAAAAAAATTGAGCATCTTCTAACATTATTTCATCCCATCATCTTATTTGATATTAAATTTCGTTTTAGCAATGATTTTTTCCCCCAAAAATTACAACTTCATGTTATAGTCGATATAATATACAACAGTTTCTTTCCTTTCATTTAAATTTTGTGGTTTCATATTTGGACCTAAACATCAATTGTCACATATTTGAAAGGGACTACAAGTAATTATATTTACAATAATAATCGATGGATAAATTAAACTTCAGCAGACAACGTGATCATTTAACATGAAAGGCATTAAAAGATATAAAAATGACACCTTCTCATTGCACATGATAACATTGACAAGTGCTTATTCGAGTTAATTGGTATCCTTCCCAACCCCCTCAAGGTTGGGCAAGAGTTGTCTTAACAAAAATACTTATTTTCTCGTTCAACCTATCTCTTGTGACCAACTCTCCATTTAATTGTGCATGATCTAGTTAGTTCTTAATTTCTCTTGTACAACTACCACAAAATTAAAAGTCCAAGAGAAGTTTCTACTTCATAAAATTGAAGGCAACGAGATTAATTATAAGTTAAAAAATGATGCATTGATCACTTACCTACTATTTAAGGCTGCCCCCACATCAAGTCATTTTAGCCTTTATGAACTTTGTTAGATAATTCAATGAGAGCCTAGTGAATCTATAGCACATGGGATTTTATGCTCCAAATCACAAAAGTTTGAAAGCTCCAAACGCCAATCCGGCATAAGAGATTATTTTTAATCGATTACAAGCATGTTAAAGAAAGAACTAGCTAAAAATAATTTAAGATTTCATTTTTTGTTACTTTCTTACAAGGTGTCACGATTTACTAGTCAACATTAAACTTACAACCTAAAACTAGCCTATGTTTGGGTTTTATTTTTTGTTGTTAGAATTCTACTTTTCAAAAAATAATTGATTGATAAGTGGATAATACTTGTTAGTTCTAGAAAATGTGTGATTAAAGTCAATGTTTAACTTTAAAAGATAAAATTTAAGGAGAAAAAAATGAATCCAGAAGCAATTTTTTTTTCCCTTCTTAAATTTGTGGGTATATGCTCTGTCTAACCTTGTGGTGTAACACACATCAAAATATTCTATCGACAAACTTTGTAGTGTAAATAAATACTTGGGAAATGGAGGGACATCATGAAAACGAATGTAAAACCTATTAAGTAAATAGAATGCCTTTCAAAATACTGGATATTTCACCAAACTATAAGATAGGTTTGTGTTTTAGTGACTTCGATAAAAGAATTTCAACTCATAAAATGATCAAAATGCCCCAAAAGATTTGTGTATAAATAGAATCATTTGCACAACTTGACGTGAAGATTAGAAAGGGCAAAAAGAGAGTAAGAAAAGAAATTAAAAGGAAGTTTGAGAAGTCTTAAAGATTGAAATAGTTAAGATTCACGCCTTCACTCTCAAAAAATCACATCGGATCAAGGCAAAATTAGGGGTTGACATTCTTAAAAATCTTAGCATTCTTAAATTGAAATGCATTTCCTGACCAAAATATTGCCAGGAAAATCAACCTCTTTCTTCTCTAAAAAACTTTACAAAAAACATACCTAAAACCCCTCAAAAAATGGACAAAATTCTGATAAGAAACCTTTTTGTTGATTTTAAAAAATAATTTCCATTTTTTGATATCAACAATTACTCGTGCCTGATATTAAATAGTTAGTGTTACGCTAAATTGACAGTTTCATTGCTGCTAATTATTTTTTCGCTTAAGTTAACATTTTCTTCGACCGTTTCTTTGCATTCAAATTGCAGTAATAATTTGAAATTCGTCAAATACAAAGCTCAGATTAAAACTTATAAGAAGAAAATACTAAATGGACTCTTTTACCCTTTAAACCGGGTGACAAATTCGGAACACGAATATTCTTCTTCTATTTCGCTACTTTCAACTCTCAACGACGTACTGAGATATTTGACCAGATACTTAAATCTCACTTATTAGCCCATCAAAGATCCTAAAGTTTATGATTAACAACTTTTAGCAAATCGTAATGGATTAATATAAATGATAGAGCAGTCAATGTGAAGTTCAATTGTCTTTAGCAAGATCATGCATTAGAATTGAATTCTTACACAAAATAGTCACGTCTAAAATGTTAAGAGATAAATTTCTACATCAAATAAGATATGAAAATATAGATCAATATTTAAGGGTTTGCGCTACTCCTCTTATTAAGGTTGACTTTTTAAAATAGATTCACAAGTCTCGACATGGTATCGGAGCCCATTAAATTTCATTGAGCAATCTGATCCGCTTAAAACTAAAAAAATGAGCATACAAATTTCAAGATTAATTTACTCAAAAGAGCCATCATCTTGCAAGGTCATGTTAAGGGATAAATCTCATATCAATTAAATACCAAAATATAGACCAACATATAAAGAAATTGAATTACTCCTCTTAACGAGGTTAACCTTTTAAAATGGACCACAAGTCTTAACATGGAATCAGAGTCCATTAAATTCCATTGAGCAATTTGATCTGATCAAGACTCAAAAAATGAGCACGTGATTTTCAAGAATAATTTGCTCAAACGAATCTCCAACTTGCGGTGAGCATATTAAATGATAAAATCACACATTAAATAAAGATGAAAATATAGACCAACATATGATGGTTTGAACTATTCATCTTAATACTATTGACATTTTAAAATGGAACTCCAAATTTTAATACAATACACTTATGAATATATCAAGCGTAGTAGTGTCAGTACTTTCAGGATCCTCTTAATCAAGGCAAATCGTATACCCAATTGATAGAATAGTAGAGCGTCAACCTCTTACTCTACGACTATGGACTATTATTTTTTCGATCAACATAAAAAATTTATAGTAGTAACCAACAACTCACGCCAACAATCATATAATTTCTGAGTTGACAACTTCATCGGACAAGCCAATATTAAGTCGATGATAAGGACTCCACTGGGTACTAGCCAGGTTAGTTCCCATTGAGAAGCTCCTCAATCATTTGCAATGAAATTCTTTCCTCTTCATCCATCCCATCCCCGCTTGATGCTGTCTCCTTTGAACCATCTGGTGTAATCCCTGGATCCGGCCGTGTTTCATTCTCCGGCGGAGGAATATCATTCTTCTTCCCAAGCTCAATAGTCATCACCCAATTCGAATCAGAACGTGGTCCGGCTCGCATTTGCCATACCCCAATATGACTATTCTCAGTGTCTAGCCTTAAGCAAGTGAGAGAGGGGGACATCGATTTACACCCCTTGCGAAGTTTCTCTCTCAGAATAGACGAAAGTGAGGAAGAGGACGAAGAAGATGATAATGAGGGTGGAGATGATATATCTTCGTTGCAGTCCATAATTGGGAAGTTTGTTTTAGCATTTCTTCCACTCATTAAAATCGCAGCCTTGTCGTAGGCCCTCGCCGCCGCCTCCGCCGTCTCAAAAGTTCCAAGCCACACCCTTCTTTTCCTGGAAATCAAGAAAAAACTCAAACCAATTCAGTCAAGCTTAATCACAGAAGAAATTACATGGCATTATACTTTACATGCAGAAGAAGAAATTAAATTGAAGAATCTGAGAAGGGTACAGTAAAGGGTGGCGAATTTCAGACACCCAAGAACCCCAGTGGCGCTGCCTAACACCTCTGAACTTCTTGGATTGTACCATTTTTTTTTTTTTTTGTCAGAGAGAAAAGTACATATTCATGAGGATGAAGCATGAATCTGTATGTATAAACGGTATATATAATGTAAATTAAAGAGGGTAAGTGAAATATATGGACTATGGAGAGGGAATAGGGACCAGTAGAGTGACATTTTTTTGTTATCATCTCACTGTGATTCATGTCATTTAACTGATCAAAGGAGGTCTTGTCGGCCAGCCTAAAGTATAAAGCCTATCCCCACATTTCCATTATCGTACTAGGAATGTTATCAAATGGCTCCTTGCTTTAAAGAATAAGGTCTATATATATATATATATATATATATATATATAGCATACAAAAGAAATTCACCGTCCAGATTTTGCTACTTGTACATTAAAATGGTATATAAGCGATTAACTAATATGATGTGGGGAAAAATATTGAATAAAAAAGGTGATTATATTTTGAACTGGCAAATGATAAACCGTCGTATGCATAACGTTATCCTTTATGTGAATCTCAATGTACATGTAGTAAAATCTTTTACCGTCCTTTCGCAATTGTATTCGGGAGTTGAGAGAGCTTCGAGAGGTCTTGAGTAGCAACTCAAGACCACAAGAGCTATTTGAGGGTTATCGACGGGTGCAAAGGAAAAAAGGGTCGCAGTAGTGGGTTATTAATCTGGATTCGAGTATCTAGGTTATTGATCTGGATTCGAGTATCTTTTGAAGATCAACTCCAAATAATCTTCTCTTGCTATATACATGTGTGCTCGTGCAAATATGCACATATATGTAAGTTAACTTTATTCCTTTAGGTACACAGAGACCATTTTTGTGTAGGTGCGTGTGAATAATTTGGCCTATGACATACGAGGATGAAAAAGAGAGATTAAAGGAACCCAAATGAGTGCATAATTGATAAATTGAACAAGACAATTGTGAGAGTACAAAAACATAAAAAAAATGTGGTCCAGTTTAATAATAATAATAATAATAATAATAATAATAATAATAATAATAATGAGGCAGTTTTACACTCATAATCCATCACATTATTGGTTCTATAATATTTATGGAAAAGCTGATTATTAGCTGCTTAGGTTTGTGATTAATGGCTACTGCTCAATTAATATATAGTTATGACAATGATACTGTCAAAATAATGTCATTAACCACATATTACTTGAAACCTTATACTATTTCTCTTAAAAAGTTAATAATAATTTTATCCGTACTCTCACAAAAGAAAATTAAAATTAATTTAATGTATATAGAAGCCCCCGACAAAACTACCCGAACAAAAATTAATAGATGCCAAACCACATGTCATGTTTTATGGTAACGTTTTGGCACCAACAAGATTGTGAAAACATGTGATGCTTCGTGGTAATTCTTGTAGTAATTTAAGGGTGTCAATGAGATAATATTTGTTCTACACGAGCAAAATTCTCGAACCATTATTATGTCCGAAATTTGAAAATATTAAAAATATGTTATTTGAACGACAAAATAATGTATCCTATGTACACAAAACTAAGCAAAACTACAACATAATTGAGTTTTACCACTATGCTTTCTCAAAGTTGTTAAATTTACTGTATATTTTTCATATTTTAAATCTTAAATGGCTCGAGTTGTCACTCAAATGGTGAGGGGTTATTATTGACAAAAGTAATAGAAGAAATATGAGAATGGGTCAAAAAAAAAAAAGGTAATTAGCACATAGCGTCCCCACATTTCACTGTTATTGTGGAAAATGTCCCTACCTTTCATTTTTTGGTATTTTCACCCTTATTTTCTCATTTCATTGCGCAAAGATTCGTTTCACTTATTTTCTCAATTAAAAATTATGAAATGACCAATATACTTTTCTCTTTAAATAAAACAAAAGGAAAAAGAAAAAACTAATTGCAATCAAGTCCCAATTTTTTTTTTAAAAAATGTCAAATAAGTCACAAATAAATTATTAAAAGGATAATTAGCACATAATATCCCTACATTTTCCTATTATTGCAAAAAATGTCAATACCTTTTATTTTTTTGCCATTTCACCATTAATTACATATTTAATTTCACAAACCATTATTTTTATCTATTTTCATCAAATTTCTCAATAAAAAGCTATGAAATGACGAATATACTATCATATTTAAATAAATATATATATATTTTTTAATTTCTAATTCTTCAATAATTTATTTGGAACTCGTTTGCACTTTTTTTTAAAAAATTATTTTTTAAATAATTTATTGTGGACTTGTTTACACTTTTAAAAAAATTGGGACTATGATTGTAATTAATCTTTAAATTTTTATTTAAATAGAAGGGTATATTCATCATTTCACAGTTTTTTATTCAGAAATTGGATGAAAATAGACAGAAATGATGGTTTGTGCAATTAAATGTGTAATTAAGGATGAAAATGCAAAAAAAAAATGTATGGACGTTTTTTACAATAATAGAGAAAGGTAGAGACATTATGTACTAATTACCCTTTCAATAACTTATTTGTGACTTATTTAAAAAAAAAATGGGATCGTGATCGCAAATAATTTTTTTTTTATTTATTTAAAGAGAAGGTATATTGGTCATTTCTTAAATTTTAATTGAGAAAATATGTGATAATTCTCTTTTGCTTAATGAAAGGTGAAAATGTCAAAAAATGAAAGGTATGGACATTTTCCACAATAACAATGAAAGGTGAGGACGTTATGTGCTAATTACCCAAAAAAAATTCAAAAGAGGCCTTTACCCGGGAAAGCCCAGACTACACGATATTGAAGTTGGCCGGTTCGGAATTTGCCTGCGGCCCACGAACCGCAGTTTTCTCAACTCGTTCCACGCAAATTGCAAGCTCTTTTTGGTTTGGATTAATTGCACTGAATACTTACTTTTCATATCAAAACTGATTTTTACTGCATAATGAAAAAATAATAAAAATTACTGGCACCTGGATTATAAGCCTTATTTTTTAGGTTAACTATTGTGCCTCTGGTAACCCAGGCCCATTTTTTTTTTTTTTTTAAGCTCGAACCTAACAATCTGATAACAAATTTACAATCCATAGAATGGGAAAACTTTTAAAATAAATTATAGGTCGAGTCGAAGATTAGAATTGAGATTCTAACGAGATAGAGCACTTCTGTAGCTTGCAAGGGGCTTGAGATCATCGATTCAACGTGGTTGGATTGCTTCAAGATATCAAGTGATTTTTTTTATTATTTGCAAAAAATATATAAAGAGGACTGGGATTTCTTGCAAAAATTCTTCATCCCTTTTTGTTTTTGCCGAAATTCTTCAAATAATAAACACCAAAAATGATTCGACTCCGATTGGCTTGAACTTGGCCTCGTTAGAAATAACGATGAGATCGGTTGTTTTGAGTCGCAATAAGAGCAAGAAGGACACTAAATCCTATCTATCTAACACATCTATACAGTAATGCATAAGAAGTTTCTTTGGTAATAAAAAATTTTAGGGTAAGCGATAAAGTTTGTTAAAAAGATTAGAAAATTTAAGGTGATGGGTTATTATATTGTACGCAGGATATTTTTCTTAATAATTTTATAAGATACTCACAATAACCGACACAATTGAACAAAGAATGAGACAAGAAATCAGAAAGAATCAATTTTGTCTTGTACTAACAAAGACAAGGAAGGAGAAATTGGCTAAATATATCATGGGACTTGGGTTGATGTTTTTACAAAGCAACTTCTTGTACAGACCATAATAATGTAAGATTTGTATCTGATAAAAAGAGAAAATAATCATAAGGATTATAAACATTACTTCCAATAATTATTTTGATTGTGTCATGTAAATAATGAATCCATAATGAATTAAGAGTAATTTGCAACTCCACTTGTCGTGAGCAGGACACCAGTTGATTGTAAATTTGTGACTCGTATATTATACAATCTCACTCATTTTCACTTTGTCGGGTTTTGTATGACAAGCTCTCTACATGAAGGGCTTTGCCTCGTTGGAGATTCATTTTTGGCCTTTATGTTGTTGGTTGTGTTACGGAATTAAGGAATTCGTCGAGTACTTGTCTTCGAGATGCCCCTTTGTTTTGGGGCCGCGGGATGTATTATTCTCTACATTTGGGTTTGCAATCGAGTAGATGGGACCATTGTTGAATTTTGGCAGGCTACAATGCGAGGAGAGTTCAGTAATTAGGTTTGGGTTGTCTAGTAGTCTTTCATAATTTGTGTCTTATGGGTTGTGCAAATAAACTCGTATCATATTGAGACAATATCACACACACCTCCGAACTTTACGATAGTAGGGACACCATGAACTTTATGAAAATATATGAGAGACGCCCTCACTTTTTAAAATCACATTAGCCTCACACTATTTCTAGTTTTGAGCATCACGTATGCTCATGACCATTTTTTTTGAGCCATATCTCATATGTAATGAGTTTGATATATTTTTAAAAATAATATTATTTAGTTCCACAGAAATTAAATCTCAGTTTATGTGAAGTTAGGTGATAAGCTAAATGAAATTGATAATTAAATAACTCATTTTATTGTACTTATCATTTAAAGAGTGAATTTGAATATGAGAGTCAAAACTCACTCTCTATAATTAAATGCATTCAATGTATTTCAATTTTAAATGGAGGAAAATAATATAATAATTTGGAGGGAAGCTATTGAAAATAAAAGATAGTGAAAAACGATAATTAGTTTTGAGAGTAGTGAAATTAAGTGTTCAATATAAAGAGTACATTTGAATACTTAAAATTTTTTACTCTCTAAATTAATAGATGATCTTTAAATTATTGAATATGTTATTTAAAATTAGAGGGTCTCTTGACGATACTCTTAGTGCAGTCGTGCGTTTAGCTCAACTTGTGAGCACAATTCATGTAATTTATTATTTATTATGGATAAGAGTATGGATTGAGAAAGTTTGAATTGGATGATGACTCAACTTATCTGGTGGTTATTTTACAATCTTGATCACAAAAAGTTCCTTGGCGGTTGTCACCATCCATACATATTGTGAAGGAAACTGTGTAATGATCTACGAGTGTCACGAGCTCTTAGCACTGTTTCTCCCACCGGGTGATGAACGACTCCAAATATTATTTCAATGTTATTTTTTCTGATATGTAATATAGGGTTAATTATAGATTATGTTTTATCTTCTATTCTACTTCTACCTTGATACGCTCTTTCTTTTTAATGTTATAAATATTGAGATTGACGGATAATGAGGTACTAAAAAGGTATCGACTTAATTAAAACGTTTAAGTACGCTTACTGATTCTTATCCCGACAACAGTACGAAAACAAAAGGTAAATAGTTTGACTAGAACCTCAATTTACATCCTATTTTTGGACACTAGTCAACGAAGAACGTGCGTTACACGTTATTATGAAATGCTTTGTAAGATATGTAAATATAATATTTGAATATGTCTGAATGTTAATTAATTTAAAATTAATATCAATGAATATATATGTAACAGTGAATGTTAAATTATTTATTTAATTTCAATTAAGTAAATTAGATGTTGAATAACATATGTTGACGTAAATAATAAAATGCATTTTTGAATGCGAAATTCAAATTAACTTATAATTATAATTAATAATACTGAAATGCATAAATGAAGATGAATATTAATTAAGTTAATTAATTGAGAGTTAATAATAGAGAATTCATACATTAATAAAGGCACGCACATGAAATAAATCTATCAAATATATATGTACATTGATGACAAATAAGTGGTTAAATGAATTAAATACATATTAAAAACGAAAAGTTACGTATTATTGAAATAATTGAATCGTCAAAAAAATGATTCACATTTGATATGATATTTAATAAATGTGTAATTATATTCACACTACAATGTTTGTTAAGTACACTTGTGTTGAACGTGTTCAATTATTGCTCATTTTCACACTTATATCTAGGGCGAGACAAAACTTCCAAACCGGTTCGGACCCGAACTGAACCAAACCGAGCGGTTCTTCATAAGTTAAATACTCGAACGAGTATCTGAATCGAAAACTGTCGGGTTGGGTTTGGTTCTCGATTCTAGACCCAAAATAGTAAATTAACTAATTTATCAATTAATGTTCTAACTCTAAAGTCTAAAGTCAAGTCCATGCCTTGCCAAATCCAGCCCAATTCCTAAATTCAAATTTTTGATCTAATTTTTTGGTCCAATTATTAATTTCGTTCTTAGCCCAAGATCTAGGCCTTTTAGGTTTTTATCTTTCTCTTTCAAATTTCACACTTTCATTCAGTAACCACTGAATCACTAACTCAAAATCATTTGATAAATTGAAAACCTACATCTACATGCCCAAATCAAAGCCCCCGACTATCGAGTCCGACTTCCCATCTCCAACTACCCATCGAAGTCGCTCCTCCAACCATGACCACCGATCGTTGACAATTAGAAATCTGTTTAAAAATTTAATTATGGTACAGAACCGAATTGAACGGTTCCATAATTATATTTGGAACCGTCAGAACCCGAACGGTTCCATTATTATATTTGGACCGGACGGTTCCATTTATTAAATACTCGAAAATTTTAGTTCGATTCGGTTCGGAAGATAACCGAACCGAACCATATCCAGCCTTACTTATATCTCTAACTTTTTCAGTTACAGTCTTATCCTCTAACATTCTCTTAATTTTCACATCTTGTATGCAATGAAGGTTTTTGTACATAAAATTTGTTAAAGAGACTTTTTTTCATGTTCTAAAATAATTAAAATAAATAACAAAATAAAAATTCGGCAAAATAATTTCACCTAATTTCAATACATGTTTAGCAAAAAAATTTCAACAAAAATCGTGAACTAAGACAAGATATTCTAAATTTTTTTAGAAGGTTAATGATTAGTATGCGACGAATAAAGTTGGTGATATAAGTGTATAAATGATCAAAACTTGAAGACCTCCATTGCAATTTGTATGGGTGCAAATATTTAAAAAAAAAACTAATATAATTAGCCTTAATATACTATAGATAATAACAAATTTTGTTTAGATAAGTCGACCGCAACAAGTGGGGATAATCAATAATGGAAGTCTGGAAAATGAATAGCAACCGCGCACTTATTTTTCATATTGAGGTCATCATGTATGTATCAACGTTTAAACCCAACAAAATTGGGGTCAGTTGAACACATGGGAATGGCCAATAATATCTGTCGGACAGAACCTCGAAAATCACAAGAACTGAGACAGAGGGTTGTCTTATCGGATTCTTTATGCGGACCCCAGTCACACAATCTTGTTCATTCATCTTGATATTACACAGACTGGCCTAGTGGGGGTGGAACCAAAATTTGACCCTTCGTTTCCACTCCACCGCTAATCTTTTTTTCTGCTGCTGCCTGTTTCATTTGCCGTGCGGTGCACTGCACTGTTCGTCACATCAACTGTTAGACTACCGCCATTAAATCTCTGTGTATAAATATTACATTTTCAACTAGTTTGATGCAACTTGTTTCATTTCACTTTGAGCTGGATCAATTCTCTGTATTCAACCCATTATTATGCCTTCTGTGTTGAGCTCAAAGGGTCTTGTCTTGGCCACATCCATGGCCGTCTCTGCAGGCACTGTTATTCTTTTTGATTTGCTGCGGGAGAAATATTTTCCTCCCACCCAATTTCAAGATTCCCCTCCTGCTAAACAACTCAAATCTTGTTTATCTTCAAGTACTTACTCAAAAACCTCATTTTTCTTTAACTACTTTTCTTTATTCGGGTCCATAACCCACCAATTGTTTATGCTGTAGGTAGCCAGAAGATGGAGAAAAAGAATAAGAAAAAGAAGAAGAGAGTTAAATTTGCAGATGATGTGAAAGATTCAAGAGGGAACGGTGAATTGTACAGAAAATTACACAAAAAGTCCAGTAAAGCTGAGGCCACTTGCTGTGGAAATGAAATTCTTGGATACAATGGACTAATGCCTGCAAATCGGGTGGCTTTGTACAATGGGATTCTCAAGGATCGCGTGCAGAGGATTGGGTATTCTTATTGATAATCAATTCATCGAGTACTGGGCTGTAATTTGGTTGCCTTTGAATTTGTAAAGAAAAAAGATTTAGAATTTGGGGAAGAATTCTTCGGTTCCCTACTGTTTATACTTCATTGTAAATACCACAAGTTTTAAATTTGACTCTTGAATATATGGTTTCTGTTTGTGTTTTTAATTGTTTCGTCGATATTTATTATTCATGAGAAAAAGGTTACTGAAAATTATTGTAGGAAATAAATATTAATTTGTCAATCTATAAAACCTGATGTGGCAAATTGTAATTAAACTAAAATTTCCAATTTCAAAATTATGTCCTTGTTTTTAGCTTTGCAAACTGCTTTTCGTCCTCATACATAAAGGCGAAGGGAAGAAAAATGGTAGTGTTATCTCATCGTGAATCGATTGCCGGAAGGGAAAACCAAAGAGGGAGAAAGAATTGCAAAATCTTTCCTCTCTCTCAGGTAAATATCCATTCATAATCAATATATAATTTACATATGGGATAATGATATCAGATATGTCAAATTTCAGGGCATTGTGGAAAACCTGTACCTTCTTGGAATCGCTGTTTATGGTGGGAACGTTTTGGGCTTCGAATTGATTGCAGATATATCACTGCATGCATGGGGTATGTATGGATTTTGGATTCTATCAAGACATTTTGATGTGTGGATCCTTTACATTTTTGCCAGTTTTATCCTCTTGGTTTATTGTCTGAATTTCGGATAATATTGATAAGTTTTTTACTTTTAAAGCTTTCTTTTGTTTCGTCTGGAATAAATGAACAACTGTTGAGTTATTTTTTGGACGGGATTTGGTTAATTTCTCTGTATTTAATAGAGAATGGGGTTTCTTAAGATAGTAAGAATGATGGCAAATTGAGCATACCTCTCTCTCTATTAGCTCTTTGGTTTGTGCAATTCCAAGGCTCGTTTTCTACTTGTTAGCCTAAAAGAGGAGTTTCAACACCTTCATCCAAATTTGTTGGAACAATGTTTACAATTTAGCTAGCCGGAGTTGTGTTTCTTTTAGCCTGGAGAAATGAAATGATGGATTTTGCATATGAGACTTATTTTAGACATAATTATGAAAATTAGTATTGGATTTATCTTGTATTCTTGATTAATTTTTTATCATACTTATTAGCTTCAACTTAGGATATTGGTTAGCCAAACATAGGCTTACTAGACTGTGGAATACATACTTTGATCTCATTATGGAGATTGGCGAAATTTATAGCGACCCAACTAAAAAAACAGCCAAACACAACTTAGATTGCTTGAATTCATGACTGTCAAAGGCAGGAATTAGTTTTTTCTTTTCTGTGGTTTATGTGCATTAGAGAATTTAACTTGTGTAGTATGTCGTATGAGAGGGGTTAAGTTGATTTCTTATGCCTCGTATTCATTTGGAACAGAGCAGTGGTTTGTCTTGGATGTCAAACTAACCACAAACTCACTTCCTCACTTGAAAAGCCATTGAAAGGGAAAAATCCCCACTCTTCAAAAGCAGTCGGCACATCTGAGGATTTCTTGACCACCGGCACTTATGAGATGGATGACAATAAAGTGGAATCGCGAGGAAGCATCTCCCCAATTAGTAAATTAACTCAGATGCATGATGCTCCTGGTGCTGGCTGTGAGAGCAATCCGTCTGATTTCATAAATCATGGCAAGTTGATATTGAATGTTTTCATTGTTGTATTACAGTTCAACTAAATTGCACAGTGGGATTTTTTTCCTCTCTTTTTTGAGTGTGGGGGCAGGGGTGGGGGCTAGGATGTACTTAGTACTTCCCAATAGACTGCCAAACACCTTCCGACTCAAATGGTTAAACTAGAAACTCCATTGTCTCTCTGGACCTTAACTAAATGTTTCCTAAGTTTTATCTTCGAGGATCGCATAGAATATTCTCCCTGTTAATGCAAAATTACATGTGCATATCGTTCATTATAACATTATTAGATTGCATTTTCAGTGTCTAGCAATTATGCACAAGACTGATGATGACTCGGGTCTAAGGTACACTTGCACAAAAGAACCAACCGATGATGGATAAGTACTCCATTACGTGTTCTACTTGGTTCTTGCTTAATACGCTTATTCTCTAATCCCTCAAGTGATTGGTATTCTTCCTTTTTCTACAATTAATTTATTATATTAAAATGTGCGGTTTATGGATCAGCTTAATCTTAAGTGGACTGGCTTTGGCTGTAGGTCTTCTTCTCTGGTACCAGATTAGACAGAAATGGATAGAGAATAAAAAGCCTGTGAAACATCCGCAGCAACTGCTTGAACCCCGAATACAGTGAGTTGATTTCATTTTTGATATTTTGTTAGTTACCATGTCCTTTAGAGGATGGGAGAATTGGAGAAACAATAATAAACTTATTCTAGATAAACTTAAAGTTGGTTGGTCTTTTTCACTAGTCTTTGATCCTAGGCTAATCTTTTTGCAACTATTTCATGCCATGTTAGTTAAACGGGAAGCATCCTAATATAAGATGAACGCTGATAATTTTCTGAAAATTACCCTTCTATTAACTTAATTTTCTATTGAAGTTAAACACTGGTTCATAGTTTCTCTCTTGGTATTTTTTTGTCCGCTGTGTCTCTCTGCATTGCTAAAAGTTTTGGCTTTGCAGTTGGAATGCAACCTATGATAGTTTGCTTGGAAGTGACAAACGATTCTCCAAGCCTGTTCCGCTTGGTGTAAGTTTGTTCCCAAATAATATTTTGCTTTATACGAGTAATTCTCCGTCTATCTCATTATCAGTACTTTAAAACTAGCAGGAAATGGTGGATTTTCTGGTTGACATTTGGGAGCAGGAGGGAATGTATGATTGAGAAACCGTAAGCTGGATAATTTGACGGTTGATTGAATAGCAGGACTCACCGCCATAGAAACAATACGAGTCCATTTGGTATGCTGAACTAGACCGCATTGGACTAGAATCTCGTGCATCGTCCCTTACCAAATATTCTACAAATATAAATAGGTGATAAATGATGAAGGGTGTGTTTTGTCAAGTACATGTAGAATTATTGTTATATTCTTTTACTGCAACAAACATTATTGTAATTGAATGGTTTCTTATTTATAAGAATAATTGTTCTACTAGTCTTTTACAGTGGACTTGTTGTCTGAATGTTTTGCACAGATTTCCTATGTCAAGATGAAGTATAACATTGTTTTAAATAAAGTTATTTTCTATTTTACTACTTTACTCTTGCTGAAAATAGTTTTAAATGGTCCAATATTACGTAATGAATAATCCTCTGGAAAGCTCTTTCACATTCAAGAGAATCCTATTTCAAATCAAGAATATGCATGAAACTTAACTTTATCTATTTTCCCTTTCATTGCTTTTTGCCTGTAGATTAATCAAGAAACTTTTCTTGACGTGTCACCCAAACCTAGAACCTCGTAGAGCTTTCTGCTCTCCATACAAATACTTATTGCAATCTCTGTGTCTCTTCCAAGAAATCAATTTACGAGAACGATTAATGGCTTTAGCTCGTTTGGCTTTGAAAGATTTGCAAAAGCGGGTGGTTTCTCCACCCTCTTCTTTTTCATCGCAACATGCTACTTTCTATCCTTCCCATAAACACAGTTGGAGTTCTAAATTTTTGAGGGCGTTGTCGACTGCGTCCGAAGAAAAATCCCAACCCCGGGAAGTCTCCGTGCCTGAAAGTGGAAAAAAATCCAAGCTATCTCCAAGAAGAAGAACCAGAAGGGCTCTATGGAGAAACAACAACCGTGACTTTGTTCCTGCTCTTTGGGGTAGTTCAAACCTATCTCCCTCCCTCTGAAACCTATATTTGGATCATGAAACTAATAATCACTCTTTTTTTTTTTTGGTAGAATTCTTTCCCTCAGGACTCGGAAATGCAATTATACAAGCAACAGAGAATATCAATAGGGTATTGGAAAATCTGCCACCGGTGACGAGGATTAAAGAGCAAGACGAATGCTATAAAGTGAGGGTTGAGGTGCCGGGACTAAGTAAAGAAGATTTGAAGATTTCAGTTGAGGATGGGATGTTGACAATCAAAGGAGAGCACAAGGAAGAGGAGGAGCAAGGATCTGAATCTGATGATGAGTCTTGGTCATCAAGAAGAAATTATGGTTACTTTGATAGCAGTGTGATTCTGCCTGATGATGCAAAGGTTGATGAAATAACTGCAGAAATGAAACATGGTGTGCTTAGTATTACTATTCCAAAAACTACCGACAGGCCAAAGAAAGACGTGAAGGAGATTCAAGTGAATTGATGACTTGAGTTTGAATGTGCATTAATTGGTTTTTATGTGTGAGATCTTTCTTTACTTTTCTTGTAAGAGTTGGTTTGTGTTGTGTTGTGTTGTGTGTTTATTTGCTGGATCAAAGTCTGATGTTTAACTTTTGACCCTTTGTAGTGTAAGATTGTGTTCCTTTTCAAACAAATAACAAGAAAATCAAATGGCTACGAATTCACGTCAAGTTAAACAAAAAAGTACAAAAAAATAGGAAGGAATCGAGCCCTACAGTTACTGAGGTACGAAGAACAGTACACGTGGATTCTTTTGAGACAACAAAAATACAAAACACAAGAAACTGGTGGGTCCGGCCTCTTCAAATGCAGCACATTTTGTACAAATTAACAATCACCTTTCTTCGTGAAGGACCACAGTTTCTTCTGCTATGGTTAACTGCACCGAAAAGATAACTGATAAAGCCTAAAGGACGTTCACTAGCTTGTTTCTACAGTTATTGAAAAGAAAGATGAAGGGCCTCATCTGGTGGACTGTGATTGTAACTTCATTTTATGCAGACTCATTGACTATGTGTTGGATTGAATTATTTGTATGTACTGCTATGTGGCATATCTATGTCATGTGGAATCTGAACCATTTGTTTCTGACTTGTTGGGACCTCTCATTTTTGAGATTTTTGAATTCGTTGTTGCTCGTCAAAGATATCCATTCAAATGTCCTTGTACATAGATTTGAAATTTGAACTCATAAATCGATAAGATCCTCCTGTCAATAAATCTCTCGTCACATCCCTGCTGGCCTATTTGTTATCTGCACACTGAGATACAAATCGTTAGCGTCAAGATTCCCGAGCCAAGGAAAAAAGGGATCGACGATCGTTAGTACTCTAACAATCGAGTCATTTGCTGATACAAGTTAAAAGCGAGTTTGGTGTGAAAAAGACGAATAAACAAGATTTGGCTAGAGTTTAGATATGAAATACAAGCCTCTCCAGTTTTGAGGAACAGTTGCTTGTCATGCTCGACTATAAATTTTATTATTCATTAGTATGTTGTGTCTCATTTCGATGTAATTATTTCCTTAACTCTCTTCAATTGTTTATGTGGTTATGATCAAGAGTGCTTCTTGAAATTTGATTAGTAGATTGTTTTGTCTCCTATGTATCAAATACAAGTTTTGATATATAGTTAGAATTGATGGATGTCGATTTACTTCAACATGCAAGCTAAATTTAAATTGGTGTATACCATATTCGCATATATTTGTAGCTTTAACAAAGTGACTAGCAAAATTCTCCTAATAAGTAGTTTGTACTATAAGCAAATAAAGATGCAAGGGAGGTTTAATATGTGCCCTTGGATTCTCCTCATGCTACCATCTTGAGCTTACGAATCACCTTTTTCAGTTTATAAAGTGAGTAAATTTGCTTTAGCTAGTGTTACTAGTGAAGCATGAGACAGTGGGACATCCTCTGTTATCTTTCAAGCATGCTTGGCTAAGCTGAAAAACTTCAATTGTAATTAAACTTAATCACTTTTCCATAAGCTAGCAGAATCGTTAGTGCAGTCAAGTTGTTAATATCTTATCAACAATTCGTTGTCATGATCTTGCGTCTAAAATAGCTTACAACAGTATATTTAGCTAAATTTGTGATTAAAAATGAGCGTGGGAGGGATGAGATTATCAAAGAATTAAAATTCTTTTTTTGATACGAAAAGTCGATACATAAACTAGCATTCCAGATAACGAAGGGGTATGATAGGGTACACATTATTTCAGGTATATCTAGACGTAGACAGTAGTCAAGAAGTGGAAGTTTCTCAAGAAATCTGCAAAGGCAAATGTGATGAACGCTACATTTCCCAAAACGAGAAAGAAAACATAATTTTCTGTGTAACTTAATTGGTGAAGAAGCCCATAATATCAGTACACTACACTGTTACTGTCTTGTCCCTTCTTCTGTAAACACTTTCTTAAGCTTGTCCAAACAATCCCAAGTCTATCCCTCTACCTATTCTTTCATCGTCGTGTCACAGTTTCTTTACCCTATGTTTACATTCATAGATTGAGACTTGGGATTCTGATAAAAACTGATGGCCCTCTCAAGAAACTACAAGCTAGCTCTAAGTTTTGCTGTCACTGCAGCTACCCTCTTGCTGCTTTCTCTCTCGTTACTCATCCCCAAATCAGGTAAAAGAAGATGCACTCAATCTCTGTGTTAAGCCATATGTATTTTTCTCGACTGTGCCTGAATCCTAATTACAGGGAGATTTAGATAGTAAAAAGCTCAGTCTTACTGTACGCTTATCTCTATCATCCCTAACGCGTATTTTTTGATGATTGTCAGTTGGGTTAGGGCCATCTAGCTACAGTGCCACTGAGGAGCTAAGGAAAATGGTGCTGGGATCAAGGCCGCCGGGTTGCGTGAACAAATGCATGAATTGCAGGCCTTGTGAAGCCACACTAGTTATCCCTCCCCACCGGAAAAGGGTGTTTGGAAAATTATCTCATAGAGAAGATGACACTTACTATCTTCTCTCATGGAAATGCAGGTGCGGAAATAAGCTGTATCAACCATGAAAATAATCCATTATGAACAACAAATTAAGCTCAAAGATTTATTAAAATTATCTTAATATTATTGGTTTCTCTGGTGAAGTTATTAATATGTGAGAAAAGAACATTAATGTACAATATATTGTCAATAGCTTGGACCGGTTCTAATCATGGCGTCTCTTGCCGTATTTATTTGTTTATGTATTTTCTGGAGAGACGCAGTTTCAATTGTGAAAGGACATATCTCTTTTAACTTTATCAAAATGAATATGGTCGGAATATCATAAATGGAAGCAAACATGGAGATCTCTGTCACTTCTTTGATCATTTACAACACATCTTTGAATGTTCAAGATAGTTTTTCACGCAAGGTTATTTACAAAGCATCCCTATATTTGAATTTCATTGTGCAAAATGTTCTTATGTTTTATTTTTTATATTTTCACCCGTATTTTTACCTTTCATAACAAAAATCATCATTTTCATTCAATTTTTAAATGACTATATCTTCATATTTAAATAAAACAAAGAATTAATTACATTCATACTTTCAATTTTTATAAAAAAGTGCAAAAGAGTTCTAAATAAATTATTAAAAATTAGAAATAAAAAAATATTCTTTCTTCTTCTACCACCATATCATCCTCCTCCACCGCCATCACCACATGTAGTAAACATTTGCTCGAAATATCTCCAAGACACTCCAATCGAATGAAAAATTGAATTTTGTCACTCGGACACGGTGTCAAGTCCCCTCACAAATAAGGGTTCAAACCAAATAAAAAAAATCTTGAACCCTCCTTTATGAGGGGACATGTATACTGAGATATCAAACCAGTACAAGTAGCAAAATCTAAAATTTTAGGTTAAAATGCAAAAAAAAATAAAAATACAGGAACGTTTTGCACAATAAATTTCAAACGTAAGGACGTTCTGTACTAATAATTCTTTTCAAACACATTGAAGTTGGCTAAACTAGGGTTTCTAGTTTAGCAATAAGTCGAGTCAAGCTTGGCTTGTGAAAAAAAATGTGAGTTTGGTTTAGCCTGTAACTCGTCTTAAAATGAGCCTTAATCGTCTACGGATTGAGCTGAGCCCATGAGCCGTTCGGCCTGTTTCCAACCCTTAAGTGATTCTGTAATTTAACTTGAGTTTGTATTTAATGATTTGAAATTGAACATGTTATCATGTGGATTACTAGACAATTCGATGAAGATTTAGACTATTTTCGTGGTTGATAGAGGTTGACGACTTGCACAATTTGAACACTATATTGTGGGATTAGGATGCAATATTTCCTTTCTTAATGCATCAAATATTTGAAATAATATTCGAATTAATTGCAAATATACACTTAAAAGTTGTAGGTCGACCATAAACTGACTGGGAGCAGACCATATTGTCAATCAAGAAAGTATTGAAAACTGATAAGACCCTTGATCTGATTTGATTGAGGCGTGCTGCTATTTTTGACTTATGCTAACTCGAAAGAAACTACAATCCAAACTTATTTTACGTTTTAAAAAATTGTTTTAAACCTACCATCATGATATCTGTACCAAGAACGTCTTCAACAATGGTATAAAATGAGTGTAAATTGACATTTTTAAAATTACTTTTGGCATTTTTATTTACATTTTGATGAATCTAAATCTTTCCGTTCCAATGGAAAGATTTTTTTAAAAATTAGGTGAAAGTGGATTGATAGTTTTTTTGACCTTTTGTGAATCTAAAAAAGATGTAAATTTATATCTTTTTTTTTTTTCCATTTCCTACCAAAAATACAATTTATATTTTATTTGCATCTTTTTATTGGAGATATTTTCGATCGCTTTAAATATTTAAATCTAATTGAAGCACCAATACATATGCTCTAGTTTCACTTAATAAGGGGAAAAAAATGATTCTTAACTCAAAACCGAATTACTTATCTTGTTTGATTTATTTTTAATTAATACTCCCTTTTAGAAATACAAGAAACCATTCTTGTATTAAGAACATTCAGAATTTGTGTTCAAATCGTTATTTTACGTACTATCCGTTTTGGAATGCATCTGTGTGTATTAATCCCTCAAGGATTTTTCTTGCATCTTTTAAAATTTGAATCCAAGATATCTACCTTACGAGATGTTTAAATTGAATATGATATCAATTGATCTTTCAAAACGAACAATACGCATGATATAACAATTTAGACATAAATATTCGAATAATTCAAGATTCAACTTGAATATCTACTAAAATAGATATCTTGTGTTCAAATTTTAGGATAACGATAGAATAAGGATTAATAGCAGAAAACTCTGCTAAAACATTTCCATTTACAATATATCTCATACCTTTTGAAAATAGTAGAAAACTCCATATTTGAAATCTTTTGTGCGAAAAAACCATGCCGTCAGATTTTCTGTTAAAATGGGTAAAAATGACAAATTTAAAAGTAATAATTGTAATTTTAATATCTAAACTTTTTATTCTTTTACAAATTATACCGATTTTTTTTTTATGTACCACACACAATCCCAACCTTTTAAAACTTTATTTTCGATCCCACCCCACTTTATTTTCTTCCGCAAAATTTTATTAATTTTTTAATCCCTTCCAAAATCCTCATAAATCCATCACCTTAAATTTAGTATTTCTTCTTCTCATTAAGAATGAAAAAATCATAATCAATGCACGTATATACAGAATTTAATAGAGACAATACGTTCAAATAAGTACAATTTAACTTTTTATATTGAAATTGAAATAAATTTATAACATATACACAATTGATGAATGCATACCTGAAAGTGGTGAGAGAAATATTAACAACCCATTGATTTCTAGATTAAACTTGAACTAAACTCATGCAGAATGAATTGAAAAGAATGATGGAAAAAAAAAATATACATTATAACTATATCTATGTCAAGCGTACGTACAAGTAGAAAAAAATAAAAAACACTCGGGCTAAATAATATATTTGTAAGAAACTTCAAATTGGTAGTCAAAAGCACTTTTCTTAACTTCTAAGTCCCACGCCCCAAATATCCCTATTTGGAATGTGATGAAGAAATGATGGATTTGGGATGAGAGATTTAGCAGAATTTTGAAAGGGATTAAATAAAATAATAAAGTTTTGGGGAAGAAGATGAATTTGGGTGATGTCGAAGTTTTAAAGGTTTGAGATTGTAGGTAGTGCATAAAAATTTTTGGATATAATTTGTAAAAGAATAAAATGTTTGGATACTAAAATTACAATTATTACTTTTTAATTTTGACATTTTTACTTTTTTAAAGGTATATTTGACGGTAGGAATTTTGCACAAAAGATTTCAAATATGGGGATTTTCTACGATTTTTAATGGGTATGATAGTATATCGCAAATGGAAATATTTTTAGGAATTTTATGCTATTAATCCATATAAATATTCTCAAAGCTAGCCCACATTTCCTTGGGCCAGTCCATTGACGCCTATAGTCTAGGCCTATCATTGTCCAAAGCGGCCCAGCGAAGGTGAAACATTGTCAGATACAAGTTTGACTTCCAGTATTCTTGACTGCCCTTTCGGACTCAGAATCCCTCATCCCAATTCAGTTAATAAAAACATTTCGGGCACGTTATCCAAACCCAACGTCAACATTTCCGTTAATCTCACACACATAATTGAACGTACCAAAAGTCCCCGTTTCCCGCACGTTCTTACTCAGAGCGTGGTCTTCAAAGTAGCGCGCGCGATCTAGCTGAAAAATATAGCCGCAGACGCAGAGACATAAAGCTAATAAAAAAAAAATCCGCAAACCAGTCTGCTGCATTGCCACGTGTACTAACTACGATGCTTCTAGAAAATAAAAACAGCTTCGACGGTTAAATCCATCTCACAGGACTCTAACACAAGGTTTGATTTCTTTAGAGGTAAGGAGAATTTTCAGATAATTTGTTTGCTTGAACTTGTTGTACGTTGTTCTTCGTGTTGTTGTAATTTGACAGGTGATTTTGTTGTTGATTTGCAGGTAATAAGAATGGCGGAGGCTCAGAGCGGTGATGTCGTGTTGGTGGAGCTCCCTGCACCTGCTTCATGGAAAAAATTGGTATTTTTTATTCTTATTTTTTGTTATATGTTCTTAGTTCTTTTACACTTACGAAATTTTGGAACTGTTCGTTGTGATCTTAGTTATGTGGAATTGATTTCTAATTTTATGGCTAGGGTTTATGGTGGTTAATGGAAATATCTTCTTTTTTATTGACATAAAAATTACAGATTTGTTGAATATTACAAGTTATTACTCCAGTTTTTAATTATGCATCTACAGTGACTTTATAACTAGAACGATGCTCTTGCCCTAACTGTGGGTTCAATTTACTCCCAGGCTGTTAAAAAGTATTTAGGCAAGGGGGTTTTCAAAGAATAGAAAAATTAATCAAATTTGTAAGTTTTCAAAATTTAAAGGCCTGAAGCAACTGCCTTGCTCGCTTAAGCGTTGAGCCATCTCCGATTTGTTTGCCACAAGGGTGTTCAACCACTTAATCAAGTGGGTTTGTCTCTGCATTAAACTTTAAGCATTGTTTGGAAACTTAGTTTCGTTCTGGAAATCTCATAACTGAACTACATGGCATTGTCTCCACGTGGCTGACATCTCAACACAAGAATTAAGGTGACATTATTTGTTCCTATTCCAGTTCTCGTGGTAATAGTTGAAAGCCCAAGCTGGTTCATTAAGCGCGAGTTTATAAAAGGGGGAGATGTTCAAGCAAGATGCTGAAATGCGCAGGAAATAGCAGCCTCAGCTAGGGAAGCCTGGCTGCCTTGAGACCCTGCAGACCTGTTATCTTCATGTTATTTTTCTTGTCTATTGTTGATTGAAGACTGGAGAATACCATGGTGTAGATTCACTGTATGGTGTTATGGAATTAATCTCCTTGAAAGATCCATTCTTTTGTGTGTTTTACCTTCTTCGGGTGTATAAAGCCATTGAGGTTAGATAAGTGGTTTTTACTAGCCTAGGTTGTAGAGAGCTTAAAGTTGACATCGTGCACGTGGAATCACATTCAGACATTCAAGACTATTTTCCCATCAACAGAACTATCCTTTTATTTTCTGGAAGTATTCTTATAGTAATGGAGGTGCCCTAGACTTTATCTCATAAAAGCAAACAAATGTAGTGAAAATGACTTCCGCTACACTCTGTGGACCTGTGAGAAATCTATTGGGCCAATGAAGAATCCTTAAGTTTCTAGACGTGGATTAGCTTAGTATTTTGAGGCTTGTGCAGTTATTCGGTGTAGATAATATCAATGAAACAAGAATTTTCGTATATGAGTTGATATTGCATATAAATTTATTGAATTTCTGAATGGAAAAAGGAAGGTAGATGTATCAAATCTAATCCTACAAATTATCTTTAGGTATGTAAAAGACCAGTCACATGACTGCCTCTGAGACATTTTATAGCATTTCTGTGATTTCTAATGTGCGAGAATGCCGTAATTTTTTTTTTAATTATCTGTATTTTTTCCATCCATATAGTATCTTGACACTGTTAATTAACATTTTTTTTTAGTACATGCCAACGAAGGGAACACCAAGGAAGAATGAAATTGCATTTATTGCTCCTACTGGTGAGGAAATTGTCAACCGAAAACAGCTGGAGAAGTACTTAAAGGCTCACCCTGGAAACCCTGAAATATCGGTATTTGATTGGAGCACTGGTGAGACTCCAAGAAGATCATCAAGGATCAGTGAGAAGGCCAAGGCCACACCTCCATCTAAAGAGAGTGAGTCCCCAAACAAGCGGAGGAGGAAAGCAACAGGTAGTAAGAAAGACAAGATTAACACTGGAAAAGAGGAATCAGGAGGGAAGAAAGGGGTTAAAAAACAAGATGAAGATGATGAGAACAAAGAACAAGAGAAACAGACTGATAATCTGATGGATTCTGAGGCTAAGAGGGAAGACAAAAAGCAGGAAGATCCTATGACTGAATTGGATGATAAAGGGGCCAAGGAAAATGCCGGGATAGATGTTGAGATGCACGGTGATAACCAGGGGAATGATAAGGATGAACCTACTGACAAAAGTAACAGGGTAGAAGAGACTTCAAAGGTGGAAGAAAAACAGTTATCTGGAGTGGAAGAGAAGCCAGATTCTGGGTCTGCAGAACTTGGCGTGGATGACGAGAAACAGGTTAAGGAATGTAGTGTCCCCATGGAAGCTGCTGATGGAGCTAAAAAGGAGATTCTTGCTGCTGCAGCACCTACATCTGCGGCACAAACTAATGGAATCCAGGATATCATTGGGAAAACTAATTTGCACGAGGATCAAGAGAAGATTATGAATGGAGACAACGTGGAAAATGGCAAGGTGATCTTAAGGGGGGCAACATTTACCCCAAATCAGCCTTCATCGGCTGCTACTAGTTGAATGTAATTTTATTTGCTATTGTAATTCTGACATTTGCCTTGTTTTGGTGACTGTAATATTAAATGATGACTAGGCTAGTCTTATTTTGAGATAGGCAATCAACCTTTCTGGATTGTATGACATAGTAGTTTTTGTATTGTCTGTGGGGAAATTTAGATTGTTATTGTAAACAGATAAGGCTATGATGCCCCGTGTTTCCCTTTGGTAAAAAAAGTGGAGCTATTTGGTTAAGCTGCGGGTCGTTCTTAATTGGGAAAATGTGCACATATCTCGGTTCATTGCTTTTCTTGAATAATTAGGAGGAAATATTGCAAGGGCTCAAAAATCAGTTACGAAAACTGTTGGAATTTGAACAAGAATAATGTATATTGATACCACTTGTTAGGAATGGAGGAAGTGAGATAATATAGTACAATATGATGTAGCAAATACAACACAAGAATAAATTAGCAAAGGAATGGAGAATTCAGTATAATATGGAGAAAAAATATAATGAATATAGTGTTTTTAACTTGTTTTAAATATGAAGAAGAGCCAATTATATAAAATTGTGTGAAATTAAGAAAATAATTTTGGACTGGATAAGTGCAGTGCTTGAGTGCTAGACTCGCGGTAAGCGAGCGGTAGGTGCGCCGCTCCAGCGTTAGGCGGGCGGCAACTCTCTGCTGAAAATTTCGTCTTGTTGCTCGAGCAGTAAGCTAGTGGCAACGTGGCGTCTTTTCCTCCTTGATCCATATTTTGACCTCTTCAAAACTCAATCCAACAAATCCACAAATACTCTCAAATTTGGGTCAAACTATAACAAAAACTTAAATTTCCTTAGTAGTTAATGTTGCACTTCCATTGGACATCGTGTTCATCTATAAAATTAATCTTCATATTAATAATTAGTAACTAATATTGAAATGTATTATCTAATTCTCCCTACTAAGTCTGGCGAAAAGGGTCCAAAAAAGGGGGTGATGGAGCTGAATCGGAATTTTCGGATGGTGAAAGGCTGTTGATAGTGAGGTCCAGATTTTTTTTTCTTTTTGAGTTCACACCAGGTACGTACAAATTATATTCTTTTGTTTGTTTTTATTGGTAAGAGATATTTTTACAAGGCATAGTTTTTATTCTGTGGTTGCATTTATATTTCTCTCTGCAACGTTATCCTTCATTATCTGAACCTTAACTCTCAAAAAACCTCCGCCTTACAGCCAACAATATGGCGGCTGCTGCTGCTGCTGCTGCTGCTGCAGCTTCAACTGCTTCTTTTACTTCTTCGAAGCAAATTGTATCGAGTCCAAGTAACACTACTAGTACCTCACTTTCAACACATGGTACGTTTTTTTTTTTTTTTCTTCTTCACAGTGATGAGACTGATGTCTTTTAGTTTAGTTTTCGTCTTGGAAATAATTTATGGTTGATGAGTACGAAATATTGCTTTTTCTGATTATAACTGGATCAAGGTTTTCATGGATATATAATTTTTTGTTGTTTATCTACTCTTAATTGAGAAGTTCCATATCTGAATATAGAAATCGTTATTAAATGAACTGATCCTCGGAGGGGTGACAATAGTTAACAAAATTTTGGATATGTTGCTTCTTGTTCTTGAATTTATGCATTGCCTACATATTAAATTGTTTGAAAGGCAATAGACTCGTAGAGGACGACGAATACTTTTCAAAAGCTTGATCAAAGAAAGGATAGTCTGATAAAGTTGTAAGGCCCAGACCAAACACACGATATGAGAATCGCAATACTCAATAACCAAAACAAGCGAATAAAGACTGCAGAAAATTAAAAATGAACACAAGAATTGTTTCAGCCGTAGCACCGGAGGTTCGGTGACTGCTTTTCACACCTACATCCCCCGTTGAGCATCCATAAAATGAGTATACTTAGATGCACTATAAACGGCCACAAATGGCAACGAAGATTACAAATGTTAGAGAGAAG
>CAIGRP010110264.1:0-17422 GCA_903798385.1 Fraxinus cuspidata
ATAATTGTAATAGGTAACATTATATTACAATTTTTCTTGTTTTATATATATTTTATTCATACATTGAATTTTACAGCCCCCCGTACCATTCATTCCTGGCTCCGCCCCTACAATCTAACATAATTTGTTGTAGTCGTTTATGATCTAGTAGCTTTAAATCTTCTAGTAGATCTAGTGATTGACTACACAGAATCATAAAGAAGATTCTTGAAACCTATCCCATACCTTTAGAGATCAAGTCTTGATTTGTTGTTGTTTACACAATAAATACATTTAAAGTAAAGAGACTATAAATTACTCTAAAGTAGCATAAATTTGAACTTTTCTTTCCCCTTCCAACCCAAATCCATTATGTAAATATCTGGTTAGGTTTGGTAGGGTTGACAAGTGCCAGTGAATTTGTAGAATACTTAGACAGATCATAGACATCATATTATTCGATGGAGACACAATTTTTCACATCTACAGAGAGAAAAAATTGGTTGCAGATGCTTTTGTTGCAGAAGGTTGGGATCATCGGTTATATGAGATTTATGGAGCAGTTGATCTACCACGACATGTTAGGGCTCTCGTATAGATTGATAGACATGGATTGCCCAGTATAAGAATATGATTTTTTATTCTTTATTTTTATTTTTGTCCATTATAATTTATTTTCATTGTAAGAGAAATAATAGTTCTTCATTTACTACTTTCATTATTTTCTCATATAACCATGGTATTCATCCTCCATAAGTGAGGACATATTAATAAAATTTCGGAGATATCGTCATCCTTTAACAAAAAAAAAAAGTGAATTTGTAGAAGGGAAAATATATATACCAAGATATTTATAGGCATGGCAAAAAGTCAACCGCCTCAACTCGATTCAGCATGATCGATAAATCAACTATCTTGTGAGATTGGTTATACTACTGCCTAAGATCACAAGTGAACAATTAAAGAGCAATGCCTTCAAGATTTCAAGTGCATATTTACACTAGGTGGATTTTCTTGAACAAATAGTAACATAAAGATTTTTATATATTCTTGATTAAAGTATGAAATGTATCAATGTGGGATTTGAGTATTTTAAATAAGGAAAATTTACAAAATACATTCGTATGGTAACAAAAAATCACTTTTGCTAAAAAACTTACAAATATACCAATAAGAATAGTTAAATAGACCAAAGTATCATGAAACAATTTACACATTAATTTTTAAACTATTATTTTTTTCTCCAAAAATTAAATTCTATTTCATTAAAGTTAATTTGTTTCTTTATCGTTCATCTCTCTCTCCAAGAATTAACATTAGTCGAGTGAGCTACATCAAATAATAATAATAATAATAATAATAATAATAATAATAATAATAATAATAATAATAATAATAATAATAATCAATTTTATAATATTTTTGTTCTTTATATTTATAGATTATTCACTTCATGAAGCTTTCTCGCATAAAAAAAAAGAACATACGCAAAATAGATCCAATAATTACAATGCAATCTTGATAATTTTTTAAAGTTGCAAAATTAACCCAACTTAAATGAAAAAAAAATGAATTTTAGCTGCAAAGTAAAATATTGTTTTAATGAATTGATTTTAGTTTTCACTCATTGACCAAATTTTGTTAATTAGAATATAGAAATTAAGAATTTTTATTTGTTTTTACAACATTAAAAGAGACAAATGAAGTATTTTCTAAATTTCTCATTATTTTATTAACTTACTAAGATTGTTTTTTACTAATTTAATATTAGAGTTTAGGAGAAGAGGATAGTAAATTTTAAAAATCTTACAAAAAAAAAAAGCATATAAAGAAAAAATATTTAATGAAAAATAAAAAAAGCCCAGTATATAAGCTGTATGTTTAGCTATTCATAATAAAATATTTATAAATTATTAAAAAAAAATTGTATTTTTTGACTTTTGTAATCATTATGCAAAGTTGTCTTCAAATCTTGTTTTAGAATCGAACTGAGCCCAATCCTATTTTTTTGGCAAAGTTGTCTTCGAATCTTGTTCTTGATTCATGATTCAGTCATGATTTTAGTCTATCTTAATACCGAATGCATGTCTATACATTTTATTTTTCAGATGTTTGTACTATAAATCGGGATATATATGTTACAAGATTCAGAATGGAAAAATCAAACTGAACAAAAATAAACTAAACTCGAAACAAGAGGGGGACCAAAGGTACCGTTGCCACTCCTCACCCCACCTGAAAATTTCCCATGATCTGTGCTGCGAAAGACAGCCTTTTTCCATGTCGTTTTGCATTTGTGTCTTCATATGAATCATAACGTCTTTAAAAAAAAATAAAAAAAAATGAAGAAAATTTGTTTTGACAAGAGAATGTAACATTTTTCTTGAAGAAATATAGGGATATGAAGGACAAATGAATGCATTGGACATCAAATTTGTACCAGTTGAGATCAGTCTTGAAAATAACTGTGCGAACACCATGAAGAGCCTGTCGTAGAGGGGTGAAGATAGATTTTTATCCTCTTTCTCAGTTAACTCGATAGAGTCTGTCTTCTTATTTGGACGATGCACTGAGGTGGTGAATTTTTATCCGAATATAACAAAATCTATCAGTTTACCATACTATTTTCTAAAGCTCTTGGACAGAACATGCTGTAAATTAGTTCAACAGTAACATACCCAACTCGATGTGAACAGCGCAAATAAGAGTATCTCAAATACTGCACGAGGACAAAAAGAATAATCGATATTTAGCTAGAAGTATAAAACATGCCTGCGCATGCATATGTTTAACCCGTGTATCTACGATGCACTCAATCTGTTGGCGAACCAAACCCATCCGCATCTTCACAAGCAAAACCAATTAGAGTTATCATTTCTTGCTAGAGAGCCCGCCCATAAAGGGGTCCGAGTGATCACGCCAAAAGTTCAAGTTCATTTTAGATCTCGTTCTTAACCAATCAGTAATTGAGTTATTCCGATGACGTTAAAATGAATGCACTAAAGTCTAGCATTGCATAACAAACATGCCGTTTGGGTTTACCGACTATAATACTGGAAGAATTGCTATTAACTAAGATTAAGCATGATTAGATTCCACCTGACCCTTAGATTAAGACCATTCAAATGTGTCCTTACCTACCAAACATGTGCCAACTGTTTGACTCAAAAGCTTGATAGTGATTCTTTTTTTTTTTTCTACTTGTTTAAAATATAATGCCTATGGGCCATTGGACATGCTCACCTAGTGACATGATTCATCTTTTTTTTTTTTTTTAATTTCTGGCCATCCAAGACAAACAAGAAAGACTCCTATAGGGAGACATCAAGAAATACAATCCCAACAGATGGCATGTAAAGTTGCCAACTTTTATGCATGCATAAAAGTTAGAAATCATGTCATCAATCATAATCAAAGTTTACATTGTAAACAAGCATGATGCACTTTAGTTGCATGAGATAAAGGAATATTATGTGTATTTCCTCTTTGTCATCCTTAGTTTAGGAGATTCACCAACTCTAACAAGTGAAAAAAGACTACCGGTTGTTGAACCACTTCCTCTAAAATTTAGTCACATATTTCCATTCAAGGCATGACACGTACACAAATTTCACAAGTGGGTGGCAGCAAGACTTAAACCTAGGACCTCAATAATCTCTAATATCATACTGAACTCCCTCATCTAAATCTAAGCTTGTAAAAAGAGAATACGTAGATTTATTTATAATTAGTCTTCACAACCAGTCTACTACGTAAGGGATGGTGGATCAAACAATGTTTGGCCCTTGGGAGAGTCCTTTCTTTTTTCAATCTACACCATCAACAAAATGCAATATATTTTATGTCCTACTGAAAAAATATCAGACAAAATCCCACTTCCATAACATCGGCATATACCTTTTTAATCCACAGAGCAAGAAAAGGACAGTATTCAAAAAAATTTAGATCAATTGCAACCTATGAAAAGTATGAACAATTTATATACCTATGTACCGTATGGAATTATTTATATCTTCATCTCGCTGAAACATATAGATGATTCTCAAAATTGTCCACAACCCTTTAGAACAACACTCATAAACAACAAATGACACTAAATCAGTGAACTAACTACATCATCATAAGTGTAGAAACAAGGATTTAATGCAGAGAAACGTAAATAAACAGAGTAAAAGCATAGTAAAACATAGAACAAGAATGTAGAAAATGTATAATAGTATCATTTAATTACTCAGAAAACTAAGCAGATTCTTAGCTTCCCACAGTCAGCAAGGAAGGAATTGCAGCTAAATTTGGAACAGCATTCTTATTTGCAGAAGAATCCCTCTTTCCGAAAGAAGGTTTGCTGAATGCTCTCATTGGACTTGCAAATGCCCATCCCCAGCTTTTGCTCCTCTTATGAGAAAGATTTCTCACACTGCCTGGTGTTGTTGAATTTGATTTTCCATTTACATTATCCTCAGTCGAGGACGAAACCCTATACGACGAAGAAGATGCAGATGAGCTGATGGTGAATCCACTGAAGATCCCCCCACACTTAACTCTCTCTTTAATGCAAACTTGCCCTTTATTGTTCCCACCATTTTTATGCATCGATGAGGAAATTTTAGGCTTTCCTTCCCTTTGAGACTCCACTCTGCGGAGTGCACAATCACCAAATCCAGTTGAAATTCTTTCAAAGAAATCCCCTGAAAAACTTCTGCTTCCACAGCCAACAGATCTAGATCTTGACACTTTTCTATCGAGTGCAGCCTGATCATCAGGGCTTTCATTTTCTTCAACTACGACGAAGTCCCTGGTTTTCTTGTCCCTCGTTGAATCTGCAGTGCTTACAGAACTAGCAGTTGCTGATAGAAAGTTCGAGTCTTTAGAGGGCCTTTCAGATTTCTTGATAGTGGAATTCGAATTTCTTGATAAGTAAAGAAATTTCCAAAACCCCCTTTTATGGGGGCTATATTCTTCAGAATAATTTTCATCCAAGAAATGTCTACCTGTTGAAAACTAAACTGTCAAGATAAAGTAACAGCAAAATATCTGAGATTCCTAGACTAAAAAATAAATTCGGCTTAAGCTTAAGCTTTTAGAGGAGGTAATTTGATGTTACCTCTTCTAGGAGTAGTGGTAGATTTGCTTCTCTTGAAAACAATGGGGGCAGGCTCTGAACTTGCCGCCATTGCTGCACTGTCCTTCTTTTTCTTTTTCCTGTGTGTTAAAATAAAGGGCAATCTTGACCTCCTAGTGTAATACCCATTGTAGTTACAGTCATTGCTAGGGGCATTACTGTAACTGACACCGCGAGAGGTGGCTGAAGAAGACACATGGCAGCGGACCTGAAGGGATGAGACGGCGGCGGTAGCATTGGCGGCGCCACCACCACCAAAGTCAGATCTAAAAGAGGGAGAAGGAGAAGAGGAAGAAGAGGGGAAAATGGCTAAAGGAAAAGAGGAAGAAACAAGTTTTCCAAGCTTTTCTTGGAGGCAAAATGCACAGATTCCACCTGGGGTGCTGTTCTTGTAGGGATGATCTGCACATTGCATGTTGCCTTCTTCCATGTCTTCATGCACCACTTCCATCACCATTTTTATTCAAAAATCTTGAATGCCCAGTTGATAAAAACCAATTCTGATTATAGGGTTCTTGATTTCCCCTCTTCCTTTTGGAGTTGTGGTTGCATATACTGTAAAAAAAAACTGAAAACTATCTCTTCAAATTTCAATAGCTGGAAGTGGCTTCGCACACAAAAACACAGAGAGATAATCAACGGAGTAATAAATGGGAATGGGATTGCAGTGAGTAGAAATGGGGAGGGCATGGGTGGGGTAGGAGAGGAGGGAGATCCTAGGTGCACGTGGAAACCTGACTGGTTTTATATAAAAATAGGGCAGTGTTTAAGGGTGCACTGTGTGTGACAGTCCTCTCACAAAGGGGTGCCCCTTGTGAGAGAGCTGTCTCTCAGCATTTTTCATAAAAATAATACTATTTATCATTTACCTATTTTTATAGATATTTAATAAATAATATAGTACCTGAATGTTAATAAATATAAATTACAAATTGATAGAAATAATTTATAATTTAAGTCGTTTATAAATAATTCTGGAATCGATAATAGAACTCATCATGTGTTAAATTTTACCTGAAAATCTCCAGCTTCCAAAAATTTTCACTCTCTTTTCCGTTGTTTATCGTATTCGTACCATTTTTCTCACATGCTATATGCAAAAATTTCAAGGAATCTCTGACTTATACACAGTTTTTCTAATCATTGATGGAAGAAAATTCGAATATTATTACTCCTTTCCTCTGCTACCTCTTGCCTCTATGCTTAGCTTATCACTTTACAGAAAATTCATTGAAAAATTTTCATGTTAGAAAAGATTTGAACACATTCCAAAAATTATATGAATCTCCTTTATTTTATGTTTTGAATTACGTATTCTTTTCTTTATATCCGTGATAATTTTAGAAATATCCTCTCATTTTTCAAAAAATTACACAAAAATTTCCCTTATCTTAAGATTTGAATAACGTATTCATCCCATGATGTTTATGAAAATTTTGGAGACGTCCCTCTATTTTCGATAATCATAGAAACTTTTCTTATTTCAAATTCTGAATAATACATACCTCTATTAAATATTTTTCTTTCACGTGTTAGTATAAATAATAGTGGTAATGCTTAAACAAACTTTCTTCCATCTCCTTTAATAATAATATAATACCTCAGATGATCTTTTAGAACTTCTAACTAAATCAATAGCAAAATATTATTGATACTATTATTTCTTCAAAAACATAACAATAGATACTTTGATTTGAGATAATCAAAATACATTTACATATGACAAAATAATGAGCAAGGTCAAAATATTAACCTAATAAAAATAAAATAGTAGACATTTTCATTTTTAATATAAAATAAACTAACCCTTCAATACAAAATACTTGAGAAGTAAGGCATGTGCTGTGACATTTAAAATAGTAGACATTTTCATTTTTAATATAAAATAAACTAACAACTTCATTTTTTTGTCAGCTATGTTAAAGTAAAAGAATGAAAACTTATTACTTATTTCGTTCCATAATGGTATGTTTGTTTCCATTTTCACACAAATTAAAAAATATATAATTAATATAGTTGAAACAATAAATTTTACTTATATTTTTTTTATAAATTCATACATGAATAATGATTTAAATAGAAGTAGTTCATATTTATTGATACAAATACACATTAAATAGTGACATAAAAATTAAGAAATCAATTATACTCTCAATAAGAAAGTGACTTATAATTTGAGACAAACGAAAATAGAAACAAAGTCTATCTTTGTGGGACGGAGTGAGTATAATATTTCAAGTCTTTGAATATTTGTAAAATGTAAAGATATTATTTAGCATTCAAGAAAGAAAGCATTTCACTTTGCAAGTTGCAACTATCAAATTTCTAATACTCATTTTGGATGGAATCACAACTAGAATCTCTCACCTTATGTTCCCCAATGTCATTATTCAAATCAATTAAATGTTGAAGTATTTTTGAAGAATTAATGGTCTAAATAATAGTTCGTTGTTGATTTTGTTATTAATGTTAAAGGGTATTTTAGGCATTACACTGTTGTTGAAGGAGCCACAAGTTAAAAGTACGTTTACGAGGATAATTTAAGCATTACTATTATTAATTATACTAACATGAGAAAAAGGACCAATTGAGGTATGCATTGTTTAAAACTTGACATAAGGAAAATTTGTGTTTTTTTTTTTTGTTTTAAATAGAGAGGGTGTCTATGAAATTTTCATAAATCTCAAAAAATGTGTGCATGATTTNATTGGATCTAGCCGTAAGAAGAATGGTTGGTATAAATAACTCATTTCTTAGTCTCCGTTTATCATTTTGAAAAATACATAATTCTCGCTTAAGAATGTTTCAAAATTATACCTCTTCTTTTTACATGACTTTTGATCCATTTTGACATCGTCAAACTAGACGACAATTTTTAGTTCATACGCGTTTTCTCTTTCAAAAAAAAAAAAAAAAAAAAAAAAAAAAAGTCGAATGTAGGCATTGTCGTCACACCATGAGAAGTTGATAGTAGTTTATATTAATTTAAACCATTCTAGTCTTCCTTAACAACTTCATCTAGATTGCTTGAGGATGTATAAATAAAAGGATATTGTAGTCAATTTGCACGACTAAATAACCGTATTTAATATTTTTCAGGAAGTGAACTACTATAGTCAAGTAGCCTTAACCTTCAAGTTGAATTTTTTATGAACTCAACCCTAAAAAGGTCAATTGAATAGTCGCTGAAATTTTGAGTAAGTACGTCAATAGTTTTTTTGTGCTAATAGTCACTCATATTTTTAATTGCTAGAATAATGGTCATTCGGTCAAAAAATTAATATAAAATTCTTTGTGGCACTACTAAATGTCAATATGTCACAAAATGACAATATTATTTATTATGTCAAGTCAGCAATATTTTGGATTTTGGAATTGTGAATTAAATATAACGAAGAAGATAAATATGTAGAAGGATGGAGACCATAACACGAAAATTGTATCGTTGTCCTCAAATGATATTTACCTCCCCTTCAATGCTTTTAAGGATTGAAAATGGCTAATAATTTGTAGGATTAATCAAACCTAATTGAAGAACACCTAAAGCAAAGTGCTTCTTTAAGGTGAACACGTGAAAAATGGAAATTTGATTATGTAAAGTGACAAAATTTCTTCGAAGTTTTGGATGAATAATAGAATGAATTATTATATATTTGGAATGAAAACTATTATGTATTTATAGTTTCGAAACATCCCATACGAAAAAGTTTCCAAATTCAAGTGCACAAGTGCATTAATTCACTAATAAACCACCAATTTGTTTTTGAAAAAATCCATCCCAACGGTCAAAAACTTGAACTATGCGACCGCATAGGCTATAACTATGCTGTCACATAGCTATAGCACATAGCGCCCCAAAATTCCCTGCACGCGTTTATGTGACCCCATGCCTATATGGCCTAAGAGGTCGCATAGGCCATTTGAATGGCACCAATGGAATTTTTTCTTTCTTTTTTCAATTCATCCATCCATGAACCTTTTAATTCATCCAACCACGATTTTGAACAACAAGATTCCAACAAGTGATGCTGCTGTTAAACTTGCTTCAGGCAGCACCATGTCCTCTCCGGAAATAACCCATCTCCACTGCTGAAACTGATTTGCTGTCTCAAGTCTGATATAGATAAAATGATAAAAGAAGCCAAGGGAAAGAAAGATGTTGAAGATAGAAAGGAACATATTCATTTGGGATTTCTCTGCTTGAAGAAATTGGATCGAGATAAGTCTGTATAGCTCGAAATATTTGGGCTTAATTGATGATTTGGTCTTGTCTTCTGGACTTGATTGAACAAGAATTGATCCATTCTATGGAATTATCCTGCATTATTAAATGTAAAGTAGGTGAAGGCATCGATGATCAGAGCACAAAGGAGCAATGAATTATTCATTAAGATGAACATTAAGCCACTGCTGACTGATTGAAGTTAAATCATTTTGAAAAACTTAATTCATTCATCTTATAGATATTGTTATATATTTATTTATTCATGCTGGGAAAATTTAAAATATAGTTGAAATTCTTTGTGCCGGTGCCTGCATCATGCATGAGTAATATTCTAGTCGAACTATATTTTTCGAATCCTCCTCAATCTGGGGTTTGAAAATATAAGCTTGAATGTTAGACGATAACTCTGAGACATCTGGTGCAAAACCTGATGAATTATATTTTGTTGATATCACAGAGAAATTGAGAAGTAAAAACTTGGGAAATTGGAGAATGCGCTTTATAGTTCTTTGAGCAAATGCCAGAGGTAAATTTTGCGGTCAGAAATCTGCAGTCATGATTAAACCGTAGAGTAATGAAAATGCGGGCTTTATTCGGAAGAAAACTTATGATTATTGACATTATGGGAACACACGCATGACATGTAATTCTCTTTTCCTCCTTCCCTTGTCAGAAAATGAAGTTATGGTTCCTTTAGGTCAGTCTATGGCTATGCTTTGTTTCCTTTAATATTCCACTAAAACAAATTTCTATTTTCTCAGATTCTTTGTGATATAACTGCTATGATTGGCAACAAATTGCCCGAAGAAAGGAAGAATTTTGTTGCCATGTGGGCGATTCATATGTGCAAAAACGGTGATGTGTCAAATTCTAAGGTTGCTAAAAGCTTGGTTTCTCTTGCTGTTTCTTTAAGCTCACCTCCTAATGCCCGAGGAATAGCTGCAGAACTTTCAAAAGAGACCAGATCAGACGACAGAGATCGGTTAGAGAAATCTGAAACCTTCCGCATCATAAACAAATCAACAGATGATGCAATAGCTTCTATTCTACTGCAGACAGTCAAATCAACCATCTTTGACATGGATTGGATTACACAGCTACTCGAAAATGCATCCTCTTCATCGAAGGGGTATATTTGCGTCTGGATCAGTATTGGAAGAGATTTTATTCAAGAGCAGAAGCCCTAGTAAATGTCTTATCTTTTTTCATGTCAATGAACCTCAATGATATGTAGGTGCCAAAACGTGTAAATTTGCAATTCATCGCGTATATTTCTCTTTTGTAATAATTTAGCCCTTAAATTGCAGATCATCAAGCAGAGTATTTGAGAATTTCTGTGAAGTTTTTCAAGAACCTGGATCGAATATTGCTCCTACAGGCTGCAAGCAACTTTTGCCAAGCCTCGAGTACCAGGAACTCGTAACTTGCAAGCAGTTAACTGCCCCAATTTGTAATTTTGTGCCCAGATGCAACAGGTATTTCTCAAGTATTTACTTGCTGCTTTTATTCGTATGCTTCATTCATGATAAGTCTAAGATTTCAAACAATGTCTTTAATTCTTGGAGTTGTTGCTGCTGATCTGAAGAACTAACAAGAGAGCAATAAAACTAGACTTGTTAATAAAATCAGAAGAGAAAATCGACGCATCCCAGACTTGATCTTCCAGATAAAAGACTATGAGAAATATCTCATACAACTGAGCAAGATCACGAAAATTTATTTGTTGAGACATGCCAAATGTAGCACATCCTGGGATTTTGAAATTGTAGAGCCAGTGAAGATACATTGGAAGAAGAAAAACCGAACCAAGATCTGGAAAACAATAATTCCAATAATGCTGAAAGTGAATCATCCAAAGAATATGGTAACAAAGAAACAAAAGAAAATGAAAACGTTCTGGTGCCTGAGTCTAGTCCTGTGGCTGCAGATGATGGAGCCGCTCTTCCTAAAGCAAAAAGAGCAATTTGGGCATCACAAATATTATATATTTTTAACTAGAAATTATTATTAAATAACAAACATGTACTCATATTTAAAAGATTTCAAAAAGAAAAATGAACGATAAGTATAAAATAAATTTATACTATATAAATGAAAGACTTCAAATACATATACACACGCACAGAGAGACAGGATATTCACGTTGACGGGATGTAAGTTTCAATAGTGGTGAGACACTGGAACCAGAAATGATATAATCATGGCATAAGTTTAAACAATTTACGTATGAAAAATAAGTAAATTACAGTTATAAAAAATTGTCATTAGTCAACACAACCTTAGCAAAGCACGATAATAATCTACAACACTCATCAGTGTTAGTGGCAAAAGCTCAGGCAGACAGTGACTGAGAAGATGAATGGCGGCGGCGCAGCCTACCACCACAGCCGACAGTCTCGCCAGCTCCACTTGCCTTATCTACCATTAATTCTTATATTCGCAGTGTTATTAGCAACGGTCAACTGTAGCAAATTTACAGATTCTTCAGCAATCATATCGAGATTCCAAGAATACCTCCGAATCAACACTGCCCACCCGGAACCCAAATACTACGAAGCCGCTGATTTTATAGTCTCGGTGGCCAATTCCCTTTCCCTTGAATCCCAAATCCTGGAATTCGTAAAGGGCAAGCCTTTGGTCCTCCTTACATGGCCTGGCAGGGACCCCAGCCTCCCCTCTGTCCTCCTCAACTCTCATACGGATGTCGTCCCGGCTGAGCACAAAAAGTGGTTACACGCGCCTTTTGACGCCCACCTTGACCCTTCTTCCCGCCATATATATGCTAGAGGCTCTCAGGATATGAAGTGTGTAGGTCTTCAGTACTTAGAAGCCATTGGGAAGCTACAGACATCAGTGTTTCGCTAATTCGCACCGTGTACCTTTCTTTCGTGCCTGATGAGGAAATTGGTGGACAGGATGGAGCCAAAAAGTTTGCTGATTCAGAGGTTTTCAAGAAGATGAATGTTGGGATTGTGCTTAATGAGGGATTGGCCTCGCCCAATGATAACTACAGGTTGTTCTATGCAGAAAGGTGCCCCTGGTGGTTAATGATTAAGGCCACTGGGGCGCCTGGCCATGGGGCGAAGCTCTACGATAACACTGCAATGGAGAATCTACTCAAGAGCATCGAGAGCGTCAGGAGATTCAGGGCTTCCCAGTTTGATTTGGTGAAGGCAGGTCTCAAAGCTGAAGGAGAGGTCATTTCTGTCAACATGGTGTTCTTGAAAGCCGGCACACCGTCTCCAACTGTAAGTGTGCTGTTTTACATCCGCCACTGCACACTGATCAGTTCTGAGAAGTTAATTGAGTAGTATTTTTTAGTTAGGTAAGATATACTTGGATAAAATGAGCTATGAGAAAACTATGGCAGCATGGTAGTTCAAGAGTAAGACTATAGTAATGGGCAGAAGCAAATGTCCACAATACTGGCCTGAAATTCAGTTCCAGATCACCATTATTATTTCTTTCACGGCTTATTCCTAGGCCAACATCAAGATCCCCCTAAGCATGAAATTTGCCTCATAAGCCAAATTAACAACATTGGAACCAAATCATTTGAATAAGAGCTGACCCTTACAACACACAGACAGACTCCAGCAGATGTAAAGAAAGAACGTGTATGCTTCCTTCCTTTCTTTAATATTACCCTCGCCCTACTGCAGCAGATAATCAAAGAAACCTTTTCTTATTCTAATACTAAAGATAAAATTAATGTACAAAAATAGCGTCCTTATTTCCCCAAAAAGCTGAAATCATTGCACTTCAGCTGCCTATTAGGCGTGCATCAATACTCAAGAATATGCATATTAAGTCTCTGTACATATACAAGAATTGATGCAACTAAACTTAAAAATTATTAGCATGCTGAAACTGTTCAGATTGTTGGTTTTTAAGGCCATTAGCTATTTAAAGTATATTCATGAGAATGCGAGGCTCTTTCTGATTTTGACAAAATTTAGCTTGATAAAGAAGAGCAGCATTTTAGTTCGATCTGCTTTCCTTTGTGTGGCATTAAGTTATTGCTCATACCACATCCTGCTATGTGCATAATGATTCTGCAAATCAAATACCATCTGATTAAGAGCTCACTTTATTTTGCAGGGCAATCACCGAGGTGATATATTTAATTAACATGATAGTACTACTGAAAGTGTGTTTGAGTGACATGAAAAATATATTCTAAAAAAGAAAATATTTTCCTTGTTTCGAGGAAAACAAAAACCTACTCCCCAAAGAAAATGTTTTCCTTAAAAATAAGGAAAATTATGCATATTTTTAAAAGTTGGAAAATACTTTTTATGGAAAAAAAAATAGGAATCAAACACTTCAAAGTATAAATTTGGATGAAAAATTGACATTTTTCATGAAAAATAAATGTAATGAAACACATCCTAATTGGTTTTTCTCTTTGGCAGGGATTTGTCATGAATTTGCAACCATCTGAAGCTCAGGCTGGTTTTGATATCAGGGTCCCACCAACCGTGGATGCGGTGTCCTTGGAGAGACGAATTGCTGAAGAATGGGCACCTGCTTCACGTAACATGACCTTTGAGGTGAGAGAAAATATGAGATGGTCACATTTTTGTCCAAAGTGTTGGAGTACTACTTTCTTTGCTTGGATACAGAGCCAGAGGCAGTCTCTAAGAATTTGAAAGCGTCGTGATGCTAAAAATCTTATAGATGCATCTGTCCTTTTCTCTGGCTGAGTATTTACTTTGTGGTTGCTCGCTATAGTGTTAAAGCATCTCCAAGAATCTCTATATTTTTAAAAAACATATTTTGCAATTTAGAGAACATTTATAAATTTTTAAGTATTCAAACTGGCTCTTTATCTTTTAATGCTTAATTTTACAACTTCCAAAAAATATTTATTGTTTTTTCCTATATTTTATTTTCACTAAATTCCCTCCAAATTATTATATTATTTTTTTCATTGAAAATTGAAATAATGCATGCAATTGTAGAGAGTGGAATTTGGAGAGCCAAAATCTCTGTCTATTTAAGATGTTAATTTATTAGAGCATAATTATTAGAATCGACTTTTTAAGATAGAGAATATATTATATTTAAAGAGTCTCCTGGAGATGTTCTTAGACTTCCATGATTTGAATGCCTTGGCTAGCTGATTCTGTGTTTTCAATTTTAACATATGTTGTAGCTTCGACAGTTCAAGCAAAAGGCTTCTGTTTTCGACAAGTTTGGGAAGCCAATCCTTACATCTTCGGACGGTTCGAACCCCTGGTGGATGCTATTGGAAGAAGCTATCAGAGATGCTAATGGAAAACCAGAGATTTTTCCTGCCTCAACTGATGCACGCTACTTCAGGGAACGAGGTTTACCTGCAATTGGCTTTTCTCCTATGTCACACACTCCCATTCTTCTTCATGACCACAATGAGGTGAACAATCTCTTATACTTGGTAGTTTCACGAGGTCTTGTGTTTTTTACCAACTTTATGCTTATTGCTATGCGTAAACAGGATATACATTCTCATCTGTTTTGGATGACCATATAAGGTTAATGTAGACTCTGGGAAACTGATAATATTGGATATTAGATGAGTCCACATTACTCGATCTTAGTTTTGTAATTGCAAACTGGAAATTGTTGAATTTTTGTGGCCTAAATTTTGAATGACTGGTAATTTAGGTTGACAGTTGAACCGATTGAATTAACTTAGACTGATGGCTTCTCCAGAGGGACACCGACAACCTTGAATTTCCTTTTCAATGACTGATACTATTCTTTTGATGGCTCATATTTTGTTGATACTGGAGAGTTTCTCTTTTTCTTTTTTCTACTTTATACTTAGAAAAATTCATGCTTATCATTTTCTTGAGTTTGCACTCGAGAGCATGCGTTATAAAATTTACACTACCCTAATCTTGTGCAGTTTCTGAACAAGGATGAGTATTTGAAAGGCATCGACATTTACGAGTCAATAATCAAAGCCTATGCAACTTATGTTGAGCATCTAAATGATAAGGCTTCTAGAGATGAACTGTAAGAAAGAAGCTCAAACTGCAGAAGGAAGTCTTTGCCATCTTAAATCGCACGTCCAGACTCATTGGTTCTAAAGCCCTGGATCAACAATTGTTCACGAACTTTGTTGGTAACTAGATTTGCTCATTTACGAGAAATATGGAAGGGTTTTGTTGGTAGCAGTTGTCAGGAGGTGTATTTTAGTGGTTTTCAATTGAGCTGAAAGTCTAGATGACTTGAAACTTAAAACAATCTTGTTTAGTTCAATGTGCCAAATATGCTTCCAGATGATCGTACCGAATTGAGCAAGAAATACTCTATGCTATGTATGTTGGTTTGCTCCTCCATAAATTGACAGTTATTTTGGGATGTAAATAAGCTGTTTAATACAATCTTTATGGGCTATTTTGAACTTGTGTTGAGTTTTACAATATTAGGGATGATAAGGAAAATGAATAGAACGCTTTATGGGAAATCTTGGACATGTGATGAGTTTAATATTTGAGCTTTTGACTTTGACAACTCAATAAAGATATATTTATTAAAAGAAAATTCAGGTAGGGTTTTATTTGATGATTTTCGATTTTAGAATCGAAGTCTCAAAATTAAGAAGGAAGGGGATTTTAGAATGCAGAAAAGGTTTCAATAAATTCGAAAAAGTTGAACAAGGAGTTGTATAAGGTGTAAATTTCATTTACGATTTTGCAAGGTGACACTAAAGCGGCTTATTTGTCTACTTTTTTACTATCATTCAAGAGAAATCATAACATAAAAAATAGTGATAAGTTGACCTAGGAAATAATGATGCTCGGGAAAACATAGTTGTGATGGAAATTATTACACTATTTATATTTTATTCTGCAATTTTGAAAAGAGTAGCTTTTAGTAAAAATAAAAATCTTTTTTCCTCAAAGTGCGTCTCTAAACATAAAAGCATACTTGACCGTTTAAGCTTTACGAGGCTTGATATAAGGTTGCAAATATAATACATATTCTTATATATTCTAATGTAGGATATTGTCACAATTTTACCGAAAAGTTATATGACAGTAATGCAATATATCTTATATCGCTCCGAATAAAACTCAAAAATTTACAAGCCTTGCTTGTCGTCTCACTTGTTTAGCTCTTGCATTATTCACAACAGGTCAATTATATAAGATTTGACAAAATTTTCACCTTTTTCGCTCCATTTTTTTTAGTCTGACTTCTACCTTTTTCCCTCGCCCTAAAAAAATTTTAAGTATGAACTTTAAGGGCAGTGGCACATTTCGCAACAGGTTCTACAAAGTTTCACTCTAATTTGAGAGTTTAATATCAGGAGAAAGAAATTCTTTTTCCTCGAAGATATTTAATAACAAAATCAAAATATTAGAGAATTTTGTTTACGTATAACCACCATTTTGGCTTTTTTTTTTTTTTTGCTAATTTATTATTTGTGTTCCAACAAACAATTACATCATAATGAAATGTAAATCTACAATCTAAATTTGAAATTTACAACAAACAATTCTTCTCATTACTTTTCTTTTAGAATTTAGGGTTTTGGTAGAAAAAACGTAGACGGTAAACGCATTATTTGAAAAAGAATTATATTTGTGTTTTTATTATTTTATTTTTTAAGTTTAAAAATATGAATTTTAAAATGAAAATAAAAACAAAAAAAATATTAGCGGATTGGATCGATTAAATGATGAGTTGATTGCTGAGACCGCAACCAACCTGATCCAATTTTTTAATGGTTAAAATTAATCGAATCAAACCAAATTTTTTGTTCAAACCGTCCCAACTTGGTTTGATTTAGTCAATTTGATCATTTTTTCTATTTTTTTGTCCATCCCAAAGTACGATGAATAAAAATTGAGAAACATAAATGCAATAAAGTATGGTGTAATAAATAAAAGCCGTAGTACCAATATTAAATTAATATTGAACAAACATCTCAAAACAATTTCTGGTGGTTATATTTACACCATATTTTTTTTATAAATATATCATATTTTAATTACATTATAGGTCATTAACCTTTATTCTTATTAAACTTATATATCGTTAACTTTTTTTTATTGTCACGACTCACATTCTTATTTATAAATGTAACATCCCGAATTTTC